>CALYLW010000099.1:1150000-1403303 GCA_944989445.1 Ampullaceana balthica
AGAGCACCACAGAAATGTATATATAGTTTCGGTTCTATAGCCATCGGGTAGTTCAATAAATTTATTATGTTAGTTATACTTTTTAATATTAAAAGATCATTCTGATTTAAAGTACCAAGCAACAACAAAATAATAATGTAACAAAAATAACTACTCATTATCAGTGTGTTGATCTCCGACTAGTTGCAGACTGAACTGTAGTCAGCTGCCTTTCACTTGGTTTATTTGCTATCTCCTGATTGCTATACTTACCCCACACTCACAATGCTACTGTTGCAATCAAGTCAAAGGAACTGTTTCTCACCACACATTTCCCCCACCACCACACACACACACGGAGAAAATACTCGTGGGGATCGATTTGTACGGAGATATGCCTTGGCTGTCGCACGATTTCTTTTACTTTCTGGATTTTTATTTTTAAAGTTTGTTCGCAAATCCATTTTTTTCCAGGGTGAATAGCGGTAGTGAATTGATTGATGACGAATTGGAAAACATGTTTATCATGGAGTCGTTTTCTTTTCTTGCGCTGCGCCTGTGTCAAGTTTGGTTTGTCAGCTTCTGGAACTTGACTTTTGTCTGCTCTTAATGAGATAGTGCTAGAGAACCTGCCGACCTTTCATTTTCTTAGCAATAATTATTGTGTCAACAGTGGGATTATCACCCTTGGGTGTACGACCCGAAGTTGTCATTTTAAAGGTTGACTTAAGTTAACTGGCAATTAGGTTGAAGTCAAGTGACAGACCTTTTTGTCTCGTTGGCTTACGGAAGTCAATATTTGATATAATTAGTTGAATTTACAATTTATCAGGAAAATGGTAAAGAGATAGAAACGGAGAATTAGTTATGGTATTGTGGAGTTTAACTTGATGTGACAAAACGTGGCTCTTGTTCGTCAGGCCTTTTTTCTTTCAATTTTGCTTTATACATTATCTTTAACACTTTTTTTTCAAGGTTTTTTTTTAACTCTTAATTAAATTGGGTAATTTTTTAATCCTTTATATTAACTCGTGGTGTCTGCTTAAAAGTCGAAAAAACTGTGGATCAATTTTTAACCCACTTCCTCGTAAGCTAGCGAGCTGAAATTTTGCAGGCAGACTCGTGCCGCTGATAAAAATGATCCATCAAAATTTCAGATCGATGGAATATACTGTAATTAAATTAATGACTTTTTAGATTGTGTCTGTTTATCTCTATGTAGCATGTTAATTTTTGTGCTAGTGTCGCGGTGCGTATTATATTGAACAATTTTTCCTGTCGCGCTGTGCGGTGCGTATTATATAGACCAGGGGTTCCCAACCTTTTTGTACTCTAGAGCTATTCTAAAATATCGGTATGTTGGCGGGCACCACCTATTTTTAATCGACAAACTCCTTCCATAACTTCTCATTTTCCCATAATTTATTTTCTTATATTCATGATTTATTAATAAATAATAAACACAAATGTTTCAAAATAAATAATAATTATTCAAATTGCATACACATACACACACACATACACACACACATACACACAGAGAAATGTATTTACAAAACGTAAACAAAGTAAACAAAAAACATAAATACAAAGAAAACATTTTATAAAAAGATATATCAATATATCAATGTGATCTGTGGCATTGCATATCATTGGCCAGTGCCTCACAATTAGTAGAGTATGGCGATAATCCTGTTAGCAAACAATCATAGAGATGCTCATCGGTGAGTCGAGATCTATATCTTGATTTTTATTAATTTCATGTTTGAAAACAATTATTCGCATAAATATCTCCAACCGAAAAATGATTCAATTTTATGTGTCGATTTCTTCAAAAATGTGAACTTTTATCTGTCCACTGTATTCCAAAAGTCATCTGATATTAAGGATTTTAGCAAAAATATCATTCTTAAGGTCCACATTTTCTAACTCTAGTTCTTCTGTCTTACCTTGAACAAAATATGCAATACATGGGGCCATTTCCATCACATTTATTTGGCAAGTAAAAGGATTGATACCAAAGGAAACAATTAGCTCGATATGTGTAAACGGCAAAAATCTCTCTTCAAACTGTTTTTGTAACACTTGAAGATGCTTAGTAAGTGATGACCCGTTTAATTCATTGTTACCTAGTATTTTCTTCATATGTGGGAAATGCACGAGAGAATGTTTATGAAAAAATTATGTCTCTGTCGAATAGTGGCGGGCACATACGAATCGTTCCGCGGGCACGGGGTTGGGAACCCCTGATATAGACGATACTTTTTAAAAACATGTTCCCGATCGGTGCGCATTATATTAAACATGTTTTACGAGACAACCAAAATTTTGGATTTTTGGATTGTTGTGCGATGCGAATTATAATGAACATTCTTTTAGTTATGTCTCGTAAATAAAGGATTTATAGTTTTTTAACGTTTTTTTTATTACTGATTGGATTTGAAAGTTTTGATTTTAATTCTCTAAACAAAAAACACTAAGTCTTATACATCTTAATTTTCTGCTTATAACTTGAACAGAAAGTCCCTTTAGATTTCGGTGATTTTTTGTGTTATTGTTGAAAGAAATTTGGTGACTACTTGAATCTTTGCCGTCTAATGTCGGGACCACGTACCTGGCAACTCCAGCTTTGATGTCCCCGCGGCGTCATCAATGTCCCGCAAGAACACTCAAGAGGCACCGTGTACTTGTACGCATGAAACTGTACACCCCTTGATCTGAACTTGATGCATGTATCCATCACCACAAAGAATTGTGTGAGCTTCTCTCCTGCTCGTCTTATGATCCCTTGTCTGTCTCCGTTTGGATAGTCTCCCCCTTCCCCCTACTGTCTCCCCGTAAAACACTGCCGACAAAGGTGCTGTTTTATGGCCAAGAAAAAAAGCCAGTCGCATTTGAGGCGCACCGAGACAGCGTGTTTAATGGTCCAATTAAACTGGGTATTTCCACACTTGTTCGGATCCTGTGTACACCCCAGCCCAACTGCTCGTCCACCACCACCACCCCAGTTCTCAAAGCTATGTCTGTAATCTGGGGCTCCTTGGCGTTACGGAGGCAGGGGGCGACTTGGTGGCACAGGAATGCTCTTATGTTGTTCTGAGAAACAAAAGAATTGATTAGAGCCACAATCTTGTGGCAGGTAACACCGGTACAGTTGACATGCAGTTACTGATCTTTGGCTTTCTTGGGATTGTCTTTTGCACGGAATATTGGCTTTTCCTAACAGATTTTTTTAACAATGAGTATTCAGACGTTTTCATTGCTGTTATTTGAGTGGAACTTAAAGCCAGTTGTGTGAAGCCATATTGCAATACAGAAGTATATCAAGAGATCTGCATATTTTTCCAATTTCAGTTTCTCCGTCTTTCTTTTATAGCAGTGCTGTTGAAAGCTTTTTTCTAATGCTGTTTTTCTTTGTCTCTTTCCTACTCTACCCTGTTGAGATCTCGTACTACTTGTAAGTACACCATTACAATTGAATGGACTTCAGATAAATATTGGAGTAAACCCATGTTCTCAGATACGATTTTATTAAATACATGCAATTCGGAAAATTGTAAACTAAATCCGTGTATTTTGGCAACTTTTGATTAAATCTATACACTTCAGATAATATAATATCAAATCCAAGCATTGCAGTTAACATGAGATAAAAGTTCATGAAGTTGAGGTATTAGATCTTCTAAGAACCAAACCTGACCTTTACCTTGCAGTCTCCATCCCTTAAGCATAGAACCGTCTTTTGGCCAAAGTAACAGCAGAAAAGGTATTGGTATCGTGTAAGAATGCTCTGAGGACAGGTTCCTATGGGGCCAGATGGATCGCCTCTCATATGCTAACAGTGCCCTTGTTGTAAGGGCAAGTCAAGTTCAGTCAAGTCAAGTTTGTGTAACACAATGTTTATTGGTTCTAGGATACGTTTCATATAGTAAACGGTATACGACGGCATTGCTTTCTTAATTTATATTGATAACTATATTTTCGGAAAACTGCAGATTTTTCTGTTAAATGTGGTTTAAAGTCAAAACCTTCCCTTGCTCGAACCTTTTAGTCCCTTTGCAAATGAGTTGTATATCCTTGTATCTCTTGTATTGCTTGTTACATTTCGGAAATTTTGTTCTTCAATGAGCTACATCTTGCTAACATAATTTTATTGATAGAATATCATCAACTTAGCGGAATGTATTGACATTCATTGCATTAATCCTATGAATCCTATGTATACCATTATGAAAACGCACGGCCATTGACATTGGATCGCAAAGATTTCATAAAGAAACATATTGCATACCTTGTCAATGAATTATATTTAGTTTCTAACCCATGGAATCTCCTAGACATTAAGGGAAAGAGAGAAACATCTTGGATAAGCTGCTAGTAATAGGTGCCTGAAACAACCTGGGTGTCGCATGCTTATGTTCATTATTCTAACCTGGTATTCATGAATAATTTTACCAAACAATTGCTCCATCTGGCGTGTCGCTAGTCGTGACATTGCCACCCATTGTCCCAAACACACGGTGCTGTGCCCATAGCCCGACTCTGTTCCATTTTGGTGATCCACGCACGGAGACATTTTTAAATAGGCATAAATGATACTTTTCAATGGTGGCAATTAACGGAAAATGTCAACACCTTTAGAGTTTTAATAAAACGTCCCCCTTCCCCCACACCAATGTTTAATCTCTTTTAGTGTAGAATTAGAAAACAAAGTACTTTTTTCATTTAAGGCCCTCCTCCCCCAAAACAAAGAAAAAAAATTCTCCCTCTGACACCCCCACCACGCCTCAACAAATGTTTAGTATTTTTAAAGTGCCAAAAAATCAACGTTCACCTTACTCTCCCCGCCCACTGAGGGGTTTGTGGTCACGTGCTATTCTTTAGAGCAACTGGAGTCTTAGGGTCATAGAGTGTGAGCCTGGAAAAAAAAGAAGTTTTGAAATAATAATAATAGAAACTATAGAAAGTAGAAAATGAAACCCGCCTCGCTTTGGAAGAACTCAGTGGACCATGGCTCTACGCCTCCAAGGCTTACGGGACTTTGGCATCGATGGCTCAGTACAAATCTCTCAACTTGAGCGGAGAAGTGGATAGGCTAGACCCAGATCCAGCCGTCAACCAAATCCAGTCACTCAAATGACTCTCACTAGCAGTTAGCAACAACACCTAGTTGGAATTAGATTCATGTAAACCCATTCCAATACCATCTTATTTTATTTTATTCAAATAAATCTTATATTTCCACTGATCCTAACCCCGTGTTATCGGGATTATTCAATAAATCTAGTATTTGCTTCCTACGGCTTTTTACCATCAACACCCATATTTACTCATTAGTATGTCAATTATTATCCATGACCATGTGATGTGATTTATCCAGTCACGCCCTTGTGTTAGGCACTATTCACTCACCGCCGTGTGCACAAGGCATTATCCAACAAATCCATGTGCTCTGAATTATCCACTCACCCCGTATAAACCAAAACTGCATTTTCCGATTTCATGTCAAGTTTTTTTTTCTCGCCCAAGCGTTAGTTGTTGCTTACAAGCAAAGTTCGGAATGGCGTGCCCCCAGTTCGCTATGCCTGGCCCGATAGCTGCTCGTGAATCGACAGCTAGTAGTAGCCCCCCGTGCGCCGGTCCCGCTGCCAGCCTGCGTTGGCTCCCTTCTACAAGCCGGTAGAGCCGATTGCTACAATTTCTTGTGTTCCTGGCGCCAAGTGTTGATGTTTGAAGAGATGCTGTGATAGGATGATGTGTTGATCCTAGTAGGCAAACAGAAATCTTTCGACCTTGTTAGACTTTGTACAGCTCATTCATTGCGTGTCGATTTGTTGACTATTTTATTTTACCAGTTCATCTCGGACGTGGTTTTCTTATTCGAGGATTCTAATCTCAGGATTAGTGACACCACTTTCCAGGAATTTGTGCTCGGTTGGCTGGTGTGGCTAGTTTTTTTTTATTGATCAAATTGTTTTTAGGTAGCGAATTATTGACTACTTTGTTTGAACGCCGATTTTGGGTAATTGAATGCAGCAAAAAAAGCTGTCCGAAAATGTGCGACTTAAGTGAGGTTATAAATTTGATTGATGACCCGGTGCAATAATTTGTACATGTATGTACAATTTCGTGCTACTTAGACCATTAATGTATCCTAAGACTTTTAAGCATTTAACAGTCCTAAATTTTGTTCGCGAATATTTGTATTTTAATTCTCGCACTTCAAGTGAGAATACGTTTTATCTCGCCACTTGAGATTCTTGTTTTTATTTCATTTATTCAATGAGAAATCATGCGCCTAGTCCGTAATTTGTTTCATAATCACATATGAAAAATATGAAATCTCTTGCTTTTTTTTTCGATAAATATCATTTTTCTTGTCTTCTGCCACCTCGGCATAGTTGTGGCCGTATTTCCTTGCTCTGTATTCATCTCTCCGTATATTGGTACCAGCTTGTCTCAATGTCAGTCGCAATCCTAGAAAATATATTATTGACTTATATTCACCAAAACAAGAACATCAACTTATTTGTGAGCGCCAAATTAAACATTTCATTTAATCAAACATTTCCTAAACCAGGCAATTTTTAAAAATATTTTTTTCCTCTAATTTCTTTACTTTCTTTATTATTTATTTTCTTTTTTTTTAAAAAAAATAGCCTAATGTTCCTTTTTTTCGCAGCTTTATTAGAGAAATTTGATTATTAAAGCACTCAAATTTGATCATCAAGTTTGAAATCATTTTGTTACTTATATGAACGTTCTACATACCCTAGTTGTCAACATAAGCAATGCGCAGACCACTCACTGTTTGACTGTAGTGAGCCTGGAGTTAAGCCCCTCGTGTTAATGAAACCTTTCAGCCCCTCCCCACGCTCGCCCCACGCTGTGACTAAAAGTGTACCCCTGTGTTATCCGGCCTATTGATCACCGCCAACATTCGGCTTGTATTAATGATGACACAGTGTAGATTCGGATATAAAAAAAAACCGCTTGCGATTGTCCCTGTTCCTAAAGAGCAAATCTAGTTTCGATCTCGGTGACGGTGTTAGGGGACGCTAACAAAACGGTGCTTAACTCCCCCTGCAGATTTTCACGTGTAGTTTGTTTTCTTTTACTGGAATCGCATATTTTTAAAAATAAATATTTTTTTTAAAAAATAATTTTTAAAAAAAACATTTATTCAAAAACATCCTAGGAAGTAAGCACAATGTATTTCATCTGGCCAGTTTTAACGAGAATATCTTTATTATAGTTCATTTACTGTAACAAAAATATGATTTCCAAGTGTGGAATCTACTTGCTTGTTTATTAAATCGTTCAGATTTCAATAATAGTCACAGAGAGACTTAATATACAAACCTAACAAATTAAGGGTTTTGTTTTACCGTTAACTAAAATTCAAATCTTTTTTTTTCTAAATTAAATGTAAATTTAAACTTTATTAGAAGACTTAATTCATATCAAATAAAATGAATTCCATGATATTGAAAGAAAACTCTCTGTAGCAATACTAGATATTTAATGATATAATATACGCGAAAAGCCGGTGTTGTCAACATAGATGACTTCAGTGACAACTAAATGACCCACGACCTTAGTGGTATAGTTAGGGTTGGTTGCTTGCGCGGCAGGACGAGAATTTTACCTCGCGCATCCACGAAACAAACAACATTTAGAGTTGGCTGTAAATTTTGCCCCTTCATTCCAGCTCTAAAATATAAATTTAGCGGACAGCCCTCTACGCCGCCTCATTACGGCTCTTTATTCTGGAACACCCCTCATTGAACACCCAGATATAATTTCTTGATCTGTAGTATGTCACCAACTTCCTTAGTGTATAGAAGCTACTTATTGTACTAACCGTCGTCTTATCCCTCTTCACGGGCCACTTATTTCCTCCCTCGGCCGTCATACACCTTGCTGCGGACAGATCTGGTCTGTGGATGATAGCCTTACAATTATTGGAACCTCCCCCGCCACCCCCGCAGTCTCCAATAAATGACACAGAAACCTACTAAAAGATGGAGCTCTAATTTCCTTAACACCACATTACAACTCCCTGGTAACATGGAAGCTTGGCACTGACCGAATTACCGGAGAGTGGGGGCAGAGGGGGACTCAGTTATTTTCTCATGTTTCTACCGAAACGGAGATGGTCACCAATCACATATCGGAATCTGAAGATAAGAAGTAAAATACTAGTTTCAAGAGTTCGGTAGGTAATTGTTAAAACAACTAAAATGGTTAGTTTTCCTACTTACCTTCGTGTGGTCATGCAATTACACCGCGTTAATTAATTATTTTTATTTAACGAGCGGATACAACTAAATGTTTGAGAAAAGCCGACAGTGAGGCGAGGGAAGTTTCCAGCCAGACGCTTGTAAAGTCTAAGAAATGAACGTAAAAAATGGGAGGAAATATTAAAAACTTTGATCAAACGTTTTGTGCGCGCCACTCTGAGACGGAAAAAAATGAGAGAAGATGTATGGATAAAATGATAGATTGAAGATAAGAGTTCACAATTTTCTGCACTAACCGAGGTATCGTAAGGATCAGGACACAGGTCGGGGCTTAGGTCAAACATCCGTCTCAAACCAAATATTGCAGGGATCATGACTATAGTAAGGGTCTCAAACTAAATATTGCAGGGATCATGGCTATACTAAGGTCTCAAACTAAATATTGCGGGGATCATGGCTATCCTAAGGTCTCAAAATAAAAATTGCAGGGACCATGGCAACAGTAAGTTCTCAAACCTAATATTGCAGGGATTATGGCTAAGAATCAGTCATGACAATACGAATGTGTTATGTAAAATAATCATATCCATTGCGCTGATTTCATGTACGTATCAATGCAATATTATTCTATTAGACAGAGTCAAAAACACTTAGCTCAATTATTTTATTTTTTAAAAACATTTTTAAAGTAAAAAAAAATTGGATCATTATTATTTAAAAGGAAGATTTTTTTTAAAAAATACGTCTTATATCAAAATAAACAGTAAATTCCTATATTTTAATTTATGAGTTTGTGTAAATAGCAACTGGCGTCTCTCCTTGGTTTGTCTTGCCTCCCATTAGATTTGATGTTTCATTATCCCCTCGTCTATCTCTTTATTCGCGATTCATAATAAAAACTCTCTTTGCCTGACTCCCTCACTCCCACCCTATAAACTCAAACCGCCCCTCCCCACATACGTAAGAGCACCCTTAGCACCAATTTACCCCCGATCTTGATTGCCCTCTCATTTGCCGCACTAAGTATAGATGCATGATTTCCCATCAGTCACCAAGAACTAATCCACTAATTACGACTATCCCTGAAATCAGAAGAGATCGTTTAATGAGAGACTTTTCCATGCAAACCTTCATTGGAGCTTTACTGGGGAGCTTAGCCTGGCATGCAAGCATGAAATAGCCCCCCTCCCCCTTTTCCCCCACATACACACACTCACAAACACACAAATTTTGTGTCAGTATTTTTCAAACTCATGACACAAACCCTTAAAAAAAAAGATTTTTAAGAAAATAATAAAGTTGTAGTGATCTGTAGTGCTCAGTATAAAATCAGCATTTTATTAATCTATGATGGTCATCAAAATATCAATAGTAGTCATTTTATCTCCAACTTTCTGATTGGTTCACTGATCAACTTCTTGTGGCGGCATTATTCCCTGATCTGTGACGTATAGGTTTAAGCAACTTGTTATGACGAAGCCATTGTTTCCTAGAAGTTGGCGTTTCCTGTCATGTATTTAGTCTATGCCCCGGCCTGTACTATTGATATATTTATATGTACTCATACTTTGATAGTTGATAGTGCCTGTTGTTAAACATAAAAAAATATGGCCTAAAGCAGTGCTTCTCAAACTTTTTAGTATGACGGACCGGCATCAATTTTTACATTGCACCAGGGACCGGTGCACTATTTTACCAGTACTGATATGGTAGCGAAATGTAATTTATTTTATTTTATTTGTTTCATTTTATGTGCTAATTGCCGACAACGAAAAATTGAGGTAGTCTATAAGGTTTGTATGAATGGATGAAAGTGGAGGGTTATAATTAGATTTTTCGGCCGTTTCTTGATAACTTCTGCGGACTGTCGGTGGATGGCCCACGGACCGGCACCGGTCCGCGGACCACCACTTTGAGAAGCACTGGCTTAAAGGACTGCGAATGTTGCTTGGAGTTGCTTGTGTGCGTTGTCTGTTGTTGAGTGTTTCGTCGTTATTGTGATGTTATATTGTTCTGTTGATATATATTTGTTGTTGATTTCTGTGCTGTGTGTTGTTGACGTACAGTTTGCTCGCTGCCATGGATGTGTGTTTCGTGGGCGTTGCGCACGTTTCTTTCTTCCTACAATAGCACTCATTTCCTATAATCCCACGTTTTTTTTTGCCTCCACCGCTGGCCTAGGTGCAACAATGTCCTGTTGTGAGGGGGGTGGGTGACGGGGGGAACTAACCGTTGCTCAGAACTCGATATTATTATAGTTGGCTGTTAAATTTTCCCGGCATTGATTTGCTCTTCATTGCCTCTGGGGTGCAGCTCTGTGCCGAGGGCTGGCGCTTATCCACTTATCGGAGTTACAATTGTGGGTCAATTAGTTATGGAACGGGAGAGGGACGGGGAAATGAAACTTAAATGAAATAGCCAATAGCTGATGGCTTTCACGGGGCCGCCTGCTTGCATGGGCCCGTCATCTTTCACTGGCCCTTCATGATTCAGAGGCCCTTCATGTTTCACAGGCCAGTCATCTTTCACTGGCCCTTCATGATTCAGAGGCCCTTCATGTTTCACAGGCCAGTCATCTTTCACTGGCCCTTCATGATTCAGATGCCCTTCATGTTTCACAGGCCAGTCATCTTTCACTGGCCCTTCATGATTCAGAGGCCCTTCATGTTTCACAGGCCAGTCATCTTTCACTGGCCCTTCATGATTCAGAGGCCCTTCATGTTTCACAGGCCAGTCATCTTTCACTGGCCCTTCATGATTCAGAGGCCCTTCATGTTTAACAGGCCAGTCATCTTTCACTGGCCCTTCATGATTCAGAGGCCCTTCATGTTTCACAGACCAGTCATCTTTCACTGGCCCTTCATGATTCAGAGGCCCTTCATGTTTCACAAGCCAGTCATCTTTCGCAAGGCCGCCAGTTTTCATGGGCCCGTCAGCCTTCATGGGCCGTAAACCTTCATAGTCTGCCTCCACCTCTTCTCTCCATCACGCCACGCTGCCCAAAGTTATCTACTTTCAAACCACGTGATCTTCTTTCGCTGATTAAGACATTTTGGATTTGTATTTTTAATTTCAAATTTCAAAATAATTTGACAATTAGTCTTTTTCCCCAAGTGTATTTATTATTTTGTTTAGAATATTGTATTAAGATATTTATAGAAAGAGTTTAATTAAACAGTATGGACATTTGAGTGGTGGCTAAGCTTTTTGTGTGAATAGATATTTCTCCTATTTCTTTGCACATAAAAAAAAATTCTGGATTTATCTGCATTTGTTCTCTGAGAATATATTATACAAAATAATAATATAGGGCTTTAATGGCCTGCGATGAATTTAGTTTTTAAAAAAATATTTAATAACATATATTTACAGGAACTCAAATTTAAAATAGAACTTTTGACTGATTTTATATTTATTCTGTGATTGTGACACTAAAGGACTCAGGTAATTTTTAGAAATTAATCGTTATGACCGTCTTTGGGAGATTACTCGTACTGTGACAGATGGCTGAGTCGTGGTGATGGCTCTCTGACCATATAAGGTGTCGCCCTAAGATAGAAATGGTTTGTACGTTGAGGACTATGCGTGCAGGAGACTTGTGAAGAAATTGCATCTCTTTGTGCTTTTTAAATGGCAAGAGAGTCGTCGTTAGCAATACAAATGTGTCGTGTTTCATCAAAACCCAGCTGCGTGATACTTCATGTCGTCAGTATAGTGTCTATATTAGTGTGGCCGTCCAATCGGTGTCTATCTTAGAGTGGCCGTCCAATCGATGTCTACCTTAGTGTGACCGTCCAATCAAAGTTAATCACCTTCTGATGACCAATGGAATATAAACTGAACTTCACCTGCTAACTGCGATACCTTCTTCTTCGGATCTTTCGGATACAAAGACAGATTTGTGTCAGTGTGAATAGAGCATGCCGTCTGATGGTGTGCTGTGTGCACTCATCATTTAACTCTGACACCAGCGCTACTCGCCCACCAATCGTGCATGACGTCTGATTGAGACCCGTGCGTGACGAGCGATTTGTGTAACACGTGCACCATGTCAGCCATGTGGAGCATACTTCACGCCTATCAATACGGCCAGTTCCCTCCTATTCCCTTTCCACGGATGCCCAGGTAAGGAGAGAATAATTCCTATCAGGGACGGGGCGGGCAAACATTTTTTTAATAATTTTTCCGTACTTAGATTTGTTTTGCGGTTGATTATATTTGTTTTGACAATTTTACCTCAATTTTAAAACACGGAAAGTGTTCTTGTGTTTCGTGTCAGTAAAACTTGACATTCGTCACAACACCAAATATTAATAGTCAGAAAAAGTAAGATAGGTCGGATCCTATCTCATTTTCTACGGCCGTTTTAGAGGAGTGAAATACAGAAGTTTGAAAGAAATGCGTTGATGGCATCCAAACTTTAGTGGAGTAAATCTGTGGCCATAGTAAGCCGTATCTGACATACACAATGAATAGCTTCATAAAGTCGTGGTGTCACCAAGGCTATTAATTAAATATTGAATGTAATATAAAGCATAGCTACATAATATATTCAATGGTGATGGGCGGGAGAAAGCCGGTAAAATTACTGATCGTCTTGGTACACAGTCCCTGGTCATCTGTTATTCCACATGGCAGTACATAACACAGCCGCTGTCCACATGCCAGTACATAACACCGCCACTGTCCACATGCCAGTAGATAACACGGCCACTGTCCACATGCCAGTACATAATACCGCCACTGTCCACATGCCAGTAGATAACACGGCCACTGTCAACATGCCAGTACATAACACCGCCACTGTCCACATGCAAGTACATAACATGGCCACTGTCCACATGCCAGTATATAACACGGCCACTGTCCACATGCCAGTACATAACACCATACGGCCATTGTCCACATGCCAGTACATAACACCATACGGCCATTGTCCACGTGCCAGTACATAACACAGCCGCTGTCCACTGTCCACATGCCAGTACATAACACCACACGGCCACTGTCCACATGTCAGTACATAACATGGCCCCTGTCCACATGCCAGTAGATAACACGGCCACTGTCCACATGCCAGTAGATAACACGGCCACTGTCCACATGCCTGTAGATAACTCAGCCACTGTCCACATGCCTGTAGATAACTCAGCCACTGTCCACATGCCAGTATATAACACGGCCACTGTCCACATGCCAGTAGGTAACACGGCCACTATCCACAAGCCAGTACATAATACCACCGCTGTCCACATGCCAGTAGATAACACCACACGGCCACTGTCCACATGCCAGTAGATAACACCACTCGGCCACTGTCCACATCCCAGTACATAACACGGTCACTGTCCACATGGCAGTAGATAACACGGCCACTGTCCACATGCCAGTAGATAACACATCCACTGTCCACATGCCAGTATATAATACTATCAACTCGCCAGAAGGCCAGATGGTGAGCCTCACATGTCACCCAATGTTAACTGCCTGTGTTACTATCAGGATGTTATGCAAACAGACCATTTATACCACCCCCACCTCCTCCCACGAGTAGTGACTTGTCTTTTTTCTTTTCAAATGACAGCGTCCCGCATGTCCAGTGTTAAGGGGGAGAAAAAATTATTTTGTGATCTTAGTTGTAAATGTACACCCACTCATAATAAGGCTCACGGAGATTTCGGTCGACCGCGATTGTCTTCTATAGCAGTTATGACTTTATTGATATCTCTCGTCCAACTCGCATATAAAAACCATCCGGTGGTCTATTATAATTTGTTGCTTTATTTCAATAATTCGAAAATAATGAATGTGTTTTTTAAGGCTACATTGAAACTCTAGTAAAGGAAATTAAACTATTTACAATTTAAAAATTCCGGTTCTGAAGCAAAACCAATCATTAAAAAAAAATTTCCTTAATTTGTATTAAGTTAATGTATTAATAACAGTCTTCAGATTTTTAAAATAAAAGTATCCTGGAAAATTACATTTCCCATTTGTTAATGTTATAACCCAATAAACACTTTTCTGTTTTGTCGCTGTTTGTTTCCCCTTTAGAAGAGATTTTTTTCAGAGCAACCATTCGTGTGCTCATGCCGCTAAAACGGTGTTAAAATAATTATTTCTTATTAATAGAGTTGCTTCTGTGGATTTTTCCACTTGAGCTGCACTCGTTCATGCATGGATGATCTTGCCGCCATAAAAAGGGGGGACAACTCGTGTTTAGCGAACCAAGCCATTAGAAACATGACATAATGGTGAACAAGTGTAGCAGAAGATGATCACAACCCACTGAACCAGTTTTATGGAGGACATCATCAAACTTGTGTTGTTGTTTAGGGAGGACATCATCAAACTTGTGTTGTTGTTTAGGAAGGACATCATCAAACTTGTGTTGTTGTTTAGGAAGGACATCATCAAACTTGTGTTGTTGTTTAGGGAGGACATCATCAAACTTGTGTTGTTGTTTAGGGAAGACATCATCAAACTTGTGTTGTTGTTTAGGAAGGACATCATCAAATTTGTGTTTTTTCGTGTTTATTTTGTTAAATGTAGATCCTGACGATAAAATTAAAACTCGAAAATACGCATTTATGTGAGTATTCCTTTGAAAATAGAAAACGATGAAATAAATCCAAAGTTGTTGACAAACCAATTCAGAAGCAACACAAAGTCTGGAATATCTACCAACTCAGTCGTAATCACGCGAGACAGACAGTTCTTATTGGCATTGTCTGAGACAGACAGTTCCTATTGGCATTGTCTGAGACAGACAGTTCCTATTGACATTGTCTGAGACAGACAGTTCCTATTGACATTGTCTGAGACAGACAGTTCTTATTGGCATTGTCTGGGACAGACAGTTCTTATTGGCATTGTCTGAGACAGACAGTTCTTATTGGCACTGTCTGTTGTCTTGCGTAGCCAACAATCGCTGTATTGTATCTACCTTCAAACAATAGACACATTTTAAGATTTCATTTTTACTGAATTCAAATACAACCTTGCTTCTATTATCATACATTGGTTCCTCAAAATAGCCTCATGAGGTTAGTGTGTGTGTGTGTGTACTATTGTTTGACTTAGTGTTTCTTTCGTTAGCGTTTTTTCGGGATGGTATGGCTATGTACTAACCCTGGATTTAAACTGTGTCTACTGAAATGTTGGAAGACCAAGTCTTTCTCATATTGCTGATACAAAGTTATGAAAATTGTCGAGCTGGTGTGTTAACATGTGTCACCAAAGAAATTATTTTAAAGTGTGTAACCATAAAAATTGAGTTGAACATGTGCAACCATAGGAAGTGTTAAAATGTATAAATATACAGTGTCGAACACTTGTAACCATGGAGAGTGTGTTGGACATGTGTAACCATAGTGTGTGTTGGATATGTGTAACCATAGTGTGTGTTGGACATGTGTAACCATAGTGTGTGTTGGATATGTGTAACCATAGTGTGTGTTGGACATGTGTAACCATAGTGTGTGTTGGACATGTGTAACCATAGAGTGTGTTGGACATGTGTAACCATAGAGTGTGTTGGAATGTGTAACCATAGTGTGTGTTGGACATGTGTAACCATAGTGTGTGTTGGATATGTGTAACCATAGTGTGTGTTGGACATGTGTAACCATAGTGTGTGTTGGACATGTGTAACCATGGAGTGTGTGTTGAACATGTGTAACCATAGTGTGGGTTGAACGCATGTAAACATGGAGATTATGTTGAACATGTGTAACCATAGTGTGTGTTGAACGCATGTAAACATGGAGATTGTGTTGAACATGTGTAACCATAGTGTGTGTTGAACGCATGTAAACATGGAGTTTGTGTTGAACATGTGTAACCATAGTGTGTGTTGAACGCATGTTAAACATGGAGATTATGTTGAACATGTGTAACCATAGTGTGTGTTGAACGCATGTAAACATGGAGATTGTGTTGAACATGTGTAACCATAGTGTGTGTTGAACGCATGTAAACATGGAGATTGTGTTGAACATGTGTAACCATAGTGTGTGTTGAACGCATGTAAACATGGAGATTGTGTTGAACATGTGTAACCATAGTGTGTGTTGAACGCATGTAAACATGGAGATTGTGTTGAACATGTGTAACCATAGTGTGTGTTGAACGCATGTAAACATGGAGTTTGTGTTGAACATGTGTAACCATAGTGTGTGTTGAACGCATGTAAACATGGAGATTGTGTTGAACATGTGTAACCACAGCAGCTGTGTAGTTATCCTCAACACTTCAGTTAACATTTATCGTAACAGACATGGAAGGTGCAACATTTCAGAACCTTAAAGCAGGAGCAAAATGTTGTTTAAACATTTTGTAGAAACGCTCCATTTCAGAACGTAATAAATAATTAGACAGTTACACAAGGGGCCCTAAAGTCAGGCTTGCGAGTCAGATCTGGCGCGACCGGACCGGTGGCAGCTACAAACATGAAAGTGGACATTGTCCGACAGTTTCACTAAGCAGGCTAATTATGGCTATTGAAATGCCAAACACATTTTATTAAAACGATAAATAATTATATGAAATATTTGTTGTTGTCTTTTTTAAATTCAGGTTTTTTCTGTTTATTTTTACAAAAACTAGTTTATTTTATTTATAAATATTTGTAAAGAACATTTGTAAATTGGTTCAGATTCGTTGCAACTCTTACCCCATTTAGTGTACCGGTTCCCTTAATAAAAAAAAGTTTGATGACTCTCATTTATAGCTAGAGCAGATTTAATTTATTTGCGGTGAGCCCAGCCCCAAGCTAGAATACTTCGCTATAGCAGATCTCATATTGTTTATTATTCAAATTTCACGACTCACAAAGGTATTATATTATATTATTGAGTTTTTGCCACCTCAACCCCCTGACATAAGCCCCATCACCTAGAACTAATGACATCCCCAAGTTTCACTCTAGCGGCAAACATTGACATCTTTATGTCTGAGTCTAGCATTGTCTAACATAGACCCTAGCACCTGTGATGACACCCCCAAGTTTCACTCTAGCAGCAAACATTGACATCTTTATGTTTGAGTCTAGCATTGTCTAACATAGACCCTAGCACCTGTAATGACACCCCCAAGTTTCACTCTAGCAGCAAACATTGACATCTTTATGTTTGAGTCTAGCATTGTCTAACATAGTTCCTAGCACCTGTAATGACACCCCCAAGTTTCACTCTAGCGGCAAACATTGACATCTTTATGTCTGAGTCTAGCATTGTCTAACATAGACCCTAGCACCTGTAATGACACCCCCAAGCTTCACTCTAGCGGCAAACATTGACATCTTTATGTCTGAGTCTAGCATTGTCTAACATAGACCCTAGCACCTGTAATGACACCCCCAAGCTTCACTCTAGCGGCAAACATTGACATCTTTATGTCTGAGTCTAGCATTGTCTAACATAGACCCTAGCACCTGTAATGACACCCCCAAGTTTCACTCTAGCAGCAAACATTGACATCTTTATGTCTGAGTTTAGCATTGTCTAGCATAGACCCTAGCACCTGTAATGACATCCCCCAAGTTTCACTCTAGCAGCAAACATTGACATCTTTATGTCTGAGTTTAGCATTGTCTAGCATAGACCCTAGCACCTGTAATGACACCCCCAAGTTTCACTCTAGCAGCAAACATTGACATCTTTGTGTCTGACTCCAGCACTGTACATTGATCAACTTGCCCGGCTTGATAGCGCCAGGTCCTGTAATCAACACCATCTTAAGAAATCATATTTATTAGCGGTCTCGCTCCCTCGGTCCTGGAAGTGAGGAATCATCCCCCGACAGCGTGTTAGACCGGGGGGTCGACCCCTGGGTGGGTTCAATCCCCCGGAGGCCTGGGGACATGTGCTGTCATCATTTCTTGTGAGAACATTGGGCCCTTTGCTCTCTGCGAGATGATTTTTTGGGGCCGCACGTTTACCATATGTCTTGACTTGTCTGGTATTTGCACGTCAGTAATCCCCCTGATTATCAGCTATTCGCACGTCTATACGCTGGATTCCCGCTGGCCGCACGTAAGTACGGACACTGTTGAAAGGACGAATATCTAACTCTGGTTTATTTCCTCGGTAATCTCTATACCTCTTAGTTTTTACATATGCTAATAGAATAGAAACTGTTCATTAAAAAAACGAACAACCTTTTGATAAAGATGAAAATTAATGGTAAAGGTAATTCATTCTAATGCTAATGATGGACACTTTGAATACAAACTATATTTTAGTCCAATTTAATATAGTATCGTCATATTTATCTCATTAATTTGGGTTTTTCTTTTATGAACAATGTTGTTATTTTAAGAGAAAGAATGTCTCTAACGTTATACAACTCAATAATATAAGTTGAAAAAAAAATTAACATGTTTCTTTTTTAACTACCGTATATACTCGTTCTATAGCCCCTTCGTTCATTAGCAGCCCCCCGCCCACTTTTGGAAGAGAAAAGTATTAAAAGTGTATCACCTCTTGCAAGCCGACCCCTTAACTTTTCCCTGTAAATTTTGTCCAAAAAATTGCCTGCTTTAGAACGAGTAAATACGGTATATTGTATATTGAACCTTTTTATTATTGGCTGATGGACTTTCCTATTGGCGGTTTTGTTCAATAAATCCGATTTTATAATATATTCTTTTCTTTATTTTGTTTATTTATCTGTATGTTGTTTTTTGTTGTTGTGTTATTTATTTTTTGTTGGTTGTGTTAGGACGGTCTTTTAAATTTTTTAATTACAATTTTTGAAAATTCCATCTGTCGTGATGTGTGATACTTTAGGGCTAGGGGTCAGATAGTGATTGTCAGCAAGGTCTTACATCAATAATTTCATATTTACACAAATTGAGGCAGTGGGCATACAGTTGCAGTTTTAAAAACGCGATCTATTCCTATTATCTGAAGGTCCCCCTGATTTCTGTCTGACACATAAGAGTGGCTTATTATTGAGGCTAATTATTCTTGCTATTTAGAGTGACATCCGTGACGTAGTTAACCAGATCCATTTAACAATTACCGAGTGTCACAGTACGTCATTAATGATATCATTCTGCCTGACATCGAGGCTTCATCCACAGAAATTTTACATTTAGCTGGCTAGACATTCAGAGTAGGGCAGTTTCCTTGTTATAGACACAAATAGTAATTCTAACATTCTCAATATTTGTATATCAAGGCTACCAAACATTTTTATCAAAAAGGACTACGTGGGAAGTTGTGTATTTTCTATTTTATTTGTGTTTTTTATTTTTTTAATAAATTCCATTTTTGTTTAGGTTGATTAAAAGTAAAGCTTTTCATTGGTAGAAATAAATCATTTGTGGTCTCAGTAGAATCAGACCCCCAACTCATTGACATGGTAGAAATACATTCGGGTTTAAATCCTTTGTTTTGTTAAATACTTATGTCATGCCTATTCCACGGACCACATTTTTGTTTCAAGTCAATAATTCTTCTTGTATTAAGAATGAAGTTAGTTTCTAAAGACTGACATTGTACTTCATGACATCATTAGAATTCGGGTAACGGTTTATGTGTCCCTAACCGCCATAACAACACATGTAAGCCACGAAAGGGTTCAAATGAAAGCAGTACACACTAACAATTGAATAGATGAAGAAGGTGTGCTTAAAGAGTTATTTTGTTTGGCAATATTATGATTACACTAGGGGTTGTAAGGCGCCTACGGCGCCCACTTTTTTCTAAAGCCCAAGTAGCTTATCCTTGTTTGATAAATACGAAATATTAAACTTTCTCAAATGTACACAAAGTATTTTATAATTGTTTGGGTAATTGACGCCATATAATATTTTACGGCGAGAAACACCACACGCTCTGTTAATCTCGAAACCAAAATGATACCTTTCTTTTGTTTATAACTGCTATGGACTGTTGTACTATGTCCCTCAACGTTACGGAGACATTGACTTGGGCTTTTATTTTATTGATTATTTTCATTAAAATATTTTAAACTAAAACAGACTTAGTCTAAATAGTTGACATTGTAGCCGAAAAATAATTATCAAATAAACTTTGAACAATGTTACATTAGTTGAAATAACATCAACTATTTAAAAGGTTTGAAGACTTCATACAAACATGACAATGATAAGTGCAAACGTCAACACAAACACACCGCAATGATCTCTGCACACACACAAGTTATTTACTCTCCACGTGCACTCGGTTGCAGGCTTGTGTGCACATTAACTCAAACACATTAATTACATGCTCGACCTCTCGCCAAAAGATTCTGCTCTCCCTGGCGAGCATCTAATCAATAAACAAAACTATGAACATTCTAGTTAACAGGATTGGAAGGCATCTCTAAATATGAGGAAATGTCAATAAAAAGACTATTTCGTTGATTACGCAGCTGAGAACGGGTCGCCTAGGTAACCAGAGCGCCGTATTGCTGCAGACAGGAGGACATCATAATTGTTCTAAACCCAGACCCAGAAACTCTTAGTGTGCCAGTTATGTGGATCAAAATAGGAATCTGTCTTTTTTTATAGAATGGGCACAGACAAAAAGACTTTTGTTTTTTGATTGAGAGATATTTTGTGGTATATAAGAGCTATTTCATGAGGACTTACTATAAGATTAATTCAAAAGCTGAAAGTATTGTTTGATACATGTCTTATTAGAAATTATAATAGATTGATTTAAATTAGGTTGTTTTATATGTCTTTGTCGTGATATTGTAACTTACCACACATACTGTTTATACAGTGTATATGTTTCTATAAAAGTCGTGAAGAATGAAATCAACAAATAAATGTAAACGGTTTTTCCCGATTATTGGATGGCTCCACATATCTCACATTGGATGGCTCCACATATCTCACATTGGATGGCTCCACATATCTCACATTGGATGGCTCCACATATCTCACATTGGATGGCTCCACATATCTCACATTGGATGGCTCCACATATCTCACATTGGATGGCTCCACATATCTCACATTGGATGGCTCCACATATCTCACATTGGATGGCTCCACATATCTCACATTGGATGGCTCCACATATCTCACATTGGATGGCTCCACATATCTCACATTGGATGGCTCCACATATCTCACATTGGATGGCTCCACATATCTCACATTGGATGGCTCCACATATCTCACATTGGATGGCTCCACATATCTCACATTGGATGGCTCCACATATCTCACATTGGATGGCTCCACATATCTCACATTGGATGGCTCCACATATCTCACATTGGATGGCTCCACATATCTCACATTGGATGGCTCCACATATCTCACATTGGATGGCTCCACATATCTCACATTGGATGGCTCCACATATCTCACATCTGGACGATTCCCATTCCCATAGAATGGGACATTTTCGTTCTGTTTTCTGAGTTCCTAGAGTTCTATGTGGGCGTCTTTAGACATGTAATAATTGCTATATACTTACAAGAAGAAAACTGAGAGAATGTTGGTTGGGAAGAATGAATGACGTCACAACACAACGGTTGTGTCCTTGGTGCACTTCAAAATTGGACAGGTGTGAAGAAAAGTGGCGAAAACGGGAGGGGGGTAACTTGGGGTTAGCTACAGGGCGTTCTGATCCATGACACATACGTGTAACATGCAGCATACTTTAGTTTGGCTTAAAATGGATTTATGCTGTGGCTATTGATTTTTAAAAAAAATCTATTTACTATTTTGTTTTTGAAGATTTTCTTTATTACAGGGTGAGCAGTAGATCAATAAGATGCAACAGATCAATACGCAATGACCACATATATATTATTATCAGATTGACCTTAAAGTCATTTAGATGTTTTAGCATCATATTTGTTGTTGTTAGTTTGACTAAAAGTCAAATAGATATTTTGGTCACATATATGAAATGTAGTCAGATTGATGTTGTAGGGTCAGATTGGTGTTGTAATGTCAGATTGATGTTGTGGTCACAAAGATGGTGAGTTAAAATCTTCGATCAAAGAGAAAAACAAGATTAAGTTATCACGGGGCAATAGTTTGTTAGTATTGTAATGTAGTTATATATGATCTCAGCTCTGTAACAATATGTACATACGTTGCTATAAATCCATTAGAAGGTACTTAATGTTTACTTGTGACTGTTGATTACTCATCTTCTCCATGGATTGTCATCTTCTCTGTGGATTGTCATCTTCTCTGTGGATTGTCATATTCTCTGCCGACTGTCATCTTCTTCTACTCTGGAATCGCAATGACTTATCAACTAATGTCCGAGATGACGTTCATAAAATTCTTTGAAATCTGTACCAGTGACCAGGGCTCGCTGGCACGCCCGCATCCATGTGCTTCAACGGTCCTCATTTCGTGATAAAGGAACTCTGTTTTCACTGTCGAGTCCATGTCATGTGGTAAATAATAAGCTAAATAATGACGTCACCACAGACCGTCTTTGTCCAGTTATTGGAAAGTAAATTATGTGTTAACAATATTAATAGAAATAATCATAATTTCCACTTTTTAACCGGATTTTATTTTTAAATTTCTTTTTCACATTACAAAATGTTAACACAGGGAAAATAATTTGGAATGCATTCTTCAACTAAGTGATGTAATCTTAAATCAAAAGCTGAGATTTATTAAGTTCGTGTCGACATAGACATTTTCCGTGTTTAATTATATTATAACGTAAAGTGTAAAGAAACAAATAAGCCAAACACCGACAGACTTAATAAGATTAATCAGAGCAAAGACAGACTTATAGGATTTCATCTCTTAAGACTACATGTTAATACTGCCGTCCTTGAACTTGCGTTCTGCAGACAAGAATTATTAAACCTATCTGGCAGGAACGGACTTCCCTGAAATGGGATCTTCGTGTAATTCTGACCTTCATGTAAGTCTGGCCTTCGTGTAAGTCTGACCTTCATGTAAGTCTGACCTTCATGCACGTCTGACCTTCATGTACGTCTGACCTTCATGTACGTCTGACCTTCATGTAAGCTTGACCTTCATGTACGTCTGACCTTCATGTAAGTCTGACCTTCATGTACGTCTGACCTTCATTATAAGCATGACCTTCGTGTAAGCATGACCTTCATGTAAGCCTGACCTTCATGTACCTTCATGTAAGCTTGACCTTCATGTAAGTCTGACCTTCCATTACTGCAGCCACTCTCACAACTCACAAGCCATGTTCACTTATCTATTAATTATTAATTGAACTGCCTCATGGATGTGTCTTCGCCTATAAATCTGAGCCAAATATTTCACAACACACAATAATTCTTCTTATTAGTTGGGCATTTTTGGTCACGATTTTATTTTATTTGTTAAGATGCATGCATTTTTTGGTCTCACGAATTAAAGTTTCTTGTATGCTTGCTTGACAATAGGAATTCCTCATTCTATAGTTTATATATTAATTTATACCACGGATTTTTTAAATACCAGGTATTTATAAGGTTCTAAAATTAACGTCTTAAAATAGTATCTTAGTATTTCTAAGTTCTCATCCTCGGACAACAGTAACACATTTTAGTCTCTGGTTAGAAATAATGACAGCCCCAATGTCTCGACAAATGTGCTTTAAGAAATCGTGAAGTTGTTCAATGTTGTTCTTGGAATATCAACTATAATTGCAAAGCCTTCCATTTAAATTATTTTACTTTCCCATCTCTCATTGTTTTGCCTTGAACTCTGAATGTTATATGCAACCCTCTGTACAAACAAAGGGAAAATGGGCGGCGACTACATTTTTAATTACACTACATGTAAGTGTATCCCAATCAGAAGTGACTCATGATTTCTGAAGTTAACTTAAAGTTTAATGGTCCAGTCAAAAGGGAGAAAAAATATATAACCGACAGGTTATTTCCTAGAAGTTGTAGGTTAATTTAACCACGATATAACTTATAATTTGTTTCCGAGAGGACATCGGGTATGCTGTTGTATGTACGAGGTAAGAGAGTTACTATTGGTGAAAGTGTATGAAACGTACGCCCACGTTGATTGATTGTTAGAACGAGGGGGCGGACCAAAGATCTAATGAAGGAAAGAGAAGAGACATTTATGCAGTCTGGTGTCAAGATTTTATAGGCAGGTTTTCTAAGTTCACCTTAGTAGGCGTGTTGGTGCAGAAAACTAGGGATGTCATTTTCAAATTACTTTTATCCTTATGGTCCCTTTTATTCTGAATAATTTTAAGATAGCCATTATTTATTGTGTGCCATATCGTAAAATTGTTCTACTCATTCGTCTGAAAGACGCCGACCCGTTTTGCCGAGATAAGCCAAACGATAGAGGCTACAACCATTGACACAGATATTCTTGTTTGTTCTCCAGGTTTTAGCATTATATCTCGATTGACACATTTCCAAAACTAGATTTCATTTTCTATTTTCTTCATTGGCTGTACCAGTAGTACAAGTGATTTCAAGCAGAACATTTACGATTATTAAATAGACTTTAGCCCAGAATTCATCGATTTCATTTCAATGATTTCGTATGTAGGTCCTATTGAAGCGCTGATGTTCTGTATGACGCAGACATTCGTCTATCTCTGAAACCTCATAAAATGAGTTGGTCGGATTTCAGGGCAGGTTTCCTGCCACTGGGAATTTGGATAAACATGACACGGTCTCCCAGTGACACGTGACACTGCACGTCTGGCCTGATAGTTACAAATTGAATGTGTGTCTAAGCATGTCTTCATTCGTCATGACACATTGTACTTCTGGTTGAATGTATGTCTATATATATATATATGAATGTCTTCATTCAACATGAGACATTGTACTTCTGGTTGAATGTGAGTCTATGTATGTCTTTATTCGACATACGATACTGTGCGTCTGATCTGGTAATTCCTAATTGAATGTTGCTATTGGGGCTCACATCGGTGCCGCTAATTACAAACAAAAGCCATTACAATTATTTCAAACAAGAAACAGAAATATTATGTGAACAATGAATGATGTCACTCCCCACTTTCCCCGCTTCACCTAAATGCACGTAACCAATGTATGTTGTTACTTCTCCCTTCTCCCAAAGTTTAAGACTAGGATTTTGTGAGATAATTTGGACTGTATGACTTGTGGTCCGCATATAATTTTATTGACCAAACTGGACTTTTGTAATCATGAGTTAATTAACCATTTTGATAGGATCATTTGAGTTGTAAATACGAATTGTGTTGGTGTCCACGTCTAAGACAACGGTCATGTTCACATGACAGTCAGTAGTTGTGAATCTGGAAAGTATTATGTTCAGTTCACATCACAAAACAAGTTGTAGGTGAAAGACCATACTAAACTCGAGCTACATTCTCTGTCAACTTGTGTGGCGTGGCCTTGGACACCAGACTGATTTTTCTAATTAGTAATACCCTCCCTCACCCCATTTTGTCTGTGCTCTGGACAAAATGTTTCTGTCAACATACGTTGGTGACATCGGGGCGTTATGTTTATACCACAAACTGTTGCAGATATTTTACATATATAATTAATTCATAATGTAAAGTCGTCATGTAAATCATGATACGGGGGGTTCGTTATTTTCAAAACCTATATTTAAACCATGTTACACGAGCTTTAAGTAGTTTCAAAGCTTTTATTTATCAGATAATACACGAGCGATCAAACAACAGAGTGAGTGCACGTCACTGCGAAAAGGTACAGCGAGGGTTGCGGCAGCTACAACAAATATATTTGTCTCCCTTGTCCTTGAAACTGACCCTTGTGTGTCTGCCCTCCCAACTGTTAACAGTAGCATCGCATTGAGTAACCGGACACTGTGGCTATCGATTCAGCTGGGTATGGCTGACCACTGGGCATAAACTTGGGAGGCCGAGTACACGACTTACTGCTTCCGGTCATTCCACACATCCTTTTAGACCCTGGCTGATAGATTCTCTCACCGAACCTGTTGTATAGGGACCTAACGGTGGAATGACCTAACTTGTTGAATGGGGACCTAACGGTGGAATGCGGACCCAATGGTGGAATGGGGAACTAACGGTGGAATGGGGACCTAACGGTGGAATGACCTAACTTTTTGAATGGGGACCTAACCGTGGAATGGGGACCTAATGGTGGAATGGGGACCTAACGGTGCAATGACATAACATTTTGAATGTGGACCTAACGGTGGAATGACCTAACTTTTTGAATGGGGACCTAACGGTGGATTGGCCTAACTTGTTAAATGGGGACCTAACGGTGGAATGACCTAACTTTTTGTAGGGGGACCGAACAGTGGGATGACCTAACTTGTGGAAAGGTAGAGACGCTCTATTAGGAATGACCTAACGGTGAGAAATGTAGTCACTCTTGGGATGACCTAAAAATCAGGGAATTGTTGAGACGCAACTCAAGGAATCATCTAACGTGACAGCAACACTGTCACTTATTGTTAGATGTCACGTGTGCATTCAGACCAATAGCTACTTCATGAGGACGCTGACTTGGGCTGGCCATTCAGACCAATAACTGCTTCATGAGGACGCTGACTTGGGCTGGCCATTCAGACCAATAGCTACTTCATGAGGACGCTGACTTGGGCTGGCCATTCAGACCAATAGCTACTTCATGAGGACGCTGACTTGGGCTGACCATTCAGACCAATAGCTACTTCATGAGCACTCTGACTTGGGCTGGCAATCAAGCATTGTTGGGAATGTCGCTCATTTCAAAATGATCCTTTCATATTAAATATTTAAAACTCACGTTCGATACGAAAAGTTGATAGTTGGTTGGTCTTGGAGGCCATAGTAAACATAACTACGTCATTTTAATATTTGTATCATGCTCTTAGTTTAAGATTTATCAAATGAAATGAAGTCTAGGAATTTCTTTTTAAAAAAAGAGATTTAAAGAAAAAAGTGTGGGGGTGGGGTTATTAATATAAGGTAAACAATAATATGAACAGTATTATTAGTTGGGGAAAGGTCTGGAGATAATATATATATATATATATATATATATATATATATATATGTTCGCACTTATCTACCCCAGAGCCAAAGTACCGTATACACTAATTTAAAGTCAATTATTAACAACACCTTTCTGACCGCTTCATTCTTTTTCGACTTCGTTGTAAAACTCCCCTCCCTCTCCGCTCACATGTATGCTGGCCTGCACATTCTGATTAACTGAAGATCTGAAACTTGAAGTACATACAAAAGTCGAGGAACTTAGTACTCATGGGCTGGGAACTTAGTACTCATGGGCTGGGAACTTAGTACTCATGGGCTGGGAACTTAGTACTCATGGGCTGGGAAAATAACTTTAAACAAAATTTAATGTCACTGGAAGTCCTTTTTCTTTTCTTTTTATAAAATGCAAGTAACAAAGGTCTTTATAAAAACAATTATATAGACTATAGACTGTTTAATCTATTGAATTCTGAACTTACATTTCGATTAATGTCTAATGGTGTTCGGATTTAAATTCTTAGGCCAAAATTTCAAGTCTTAAGAATTTCGTTTTTATAAATTGAATTTGTATCAATTATTTATATTTATTTCTGTTATATCCAAAAGGACTTTTCAGGTCAGTAAAAGAAAATCAATAGCTTAACTTCGGTACGTATAGAAGTGGGATAAGAATAAAGGAAGTATTTTATCACATTTCTTTTATATGTATAGTGAGTTTTTGTCAATTGACCGCCTTGAAAAAAAAACGCTCATATTTCTCTACTCGTAGCCTGATAAACATTTCGACCGATTATGGACAACATAACATCTTGACCACCCATGGAGCAGAACGTCTTAACGATCCACGGACTTCACCTATTGCCACTCTCTCTGAGACATTGCTGCAGCGCTGTCCTGACCTTTAAAGAAAGACGAGCAAGTGCAAAAAGTGCCCACGTCCCAGAAGATATGAAATTCTTAGCCTGATAGATGGCCATCAAACACATCAAACATTTCTATCGACTTTTGTAACAATACAACGCTGTAGATAGCAGCTTTTTATGCTGAACTTCTTCTCTAAACGGAACATCATTAGCTTTTCTTCTTGGCAGAGTACGTTACGTTGATGGCTCGAAGAACCAAACGATTGAAAGACACTGGTGTTCACATCCAAGCAGAAATAAATATTTGGAATTAGAAAATTTTGTTTGGTCTAAAATATAAAAGATCCATGTATAGGACTGGACTTCCGCATTGGGTCAAACAGACATTGAGTGGCAGTGAAGCCTACCCATGATGCAACTATTTCAAATATCTTTTTGCACATTTTCTTTCTTAAAACAACACATGAAACGTACCACTGACCCTCACTAATTTATTCCAGATCCCATGCAACGATTTATTCAATAATGTAGACGGCTCGTCTTTAAAGACAGTGGTGCGTTATGGGTAATGTTTTAACTACGAGCTGTTAATGATAAACGTTGTTTCTGTTGGGACAGCGTTGTTTATAGAACGTTGTAAAACCATTGTACATTTCTTATAATAAACTTTGTTATGCTACCCGTGAGACAGTGGAACAGTTGAGATATTGCTTCATGTGTAAACGTATGACGTCTTGGAGTGGGTGGTTTATTAAATGCTTACTGGATTTGTCCCATTAAAATTTGTCTTTCTGTGCATGAAATCGAGAGAAACTTGCAACTATTAAAATCCATTCAAGAATCCCCCTAATAATACGTCTAGCTCAATCACTGCGCGCCAGTTTGCACAAGATAAACGCCAAATTATTTTGTCAACACTAGGATGCGTGGAGTTCTTTTCTTTATGTTGTTTTTTCAAATGTATTGATTCACGTGGAATACTTTGTTTGGTCTTGTTTTAGCTCCCATCAAACATCACAGTTAAAATGTTAAAAAAAACATTGGAAGTGTTCTCTTGTCAAATTGCTGGCCAAGTAGTGATCAGAGAGTTGGTACAAAGGTGTTCTCTTGTCAAATTGCTGGCCAAGTAGTGATCAGAGAGTTGGTTGGAAGGTGTTCTCTTGTCAAATTGCTTGCCAAGTAGCCGTGATCAGATGGTTGGTAGGTGCTCTCTTGTCAAAGTGCTGGCCAAGTAGCCTTGATCAGATGGTTGGAAGGTGTTCTCTTGTCAAATTGCTGGCCAAGTAAACGTGTTCAGATGATTGCTTGATGTGCTTTTATTGGACTCTAACTTCCACTGTTCCATGGGCCAATCAAGAAACCAATATAGCTGCTATTTTCTTTTACAGTGTGTTGAAAAGCAGAATAATGTTTTGCTTAAATTGATTAGTATGCAATGATTTACAATTTGGGATAGAAGCTGGAGGAGACATTCAGATATACAAGTTATATATAAAATAAAAGGTATATAGTATGTACCCATTTGGACTAATCTGAAATGTGATTGTTATCGCCTTTGATTGCTTCTACTGAAGACATTGGTTATAGTCACTGATTATACCCAATATGGAAAAGATTATTGTAGTATATTGATACATTTATTTTGGCTTTATACATCAGTCAATTTAATTTCGGGCATGATCTTGGTGGATTTAAATGGGAAATTGTCCATGATAAAGTTGTTTTGTTTATCCAATCACATTTAATGTGTTCTTCGAATAGTTGTTAGCAGCGACATACACACAGAAAAGTTCGTGTCTATATGTCTTTTTTACAGTTGACCATTGTATATAGTGTCTTTTCGAACTGTCAATGTCTCCACATAAAGTCTGGTGTCGAGACAGTGCGTTGATTGAAGGACATTGATATACTAGACATTAAAATTGAAGTAGACATTGCCACAGCTGTAGGGTCATCAGATGTTTGTGTAAAGTATGTTATTGTCATCAAATGTTTGTATAAAGTATGTAATTGTCATCAGATGTTTTTATGACGTATGTTATTGTCATCAAATGTTTGTATAAAGTATGTAATTGCCATCAGATGTTTTTATGACGTATGTTATTGTCATCAAATGTTTGTATAAAGTATGTTATTGTCATCAAATGTTTGTATAAAGTATGTTATTGTAATCAGATGTTTTTATGAAGTATGTTATTGTCATCAAATGTTTGTATGAAATATGTTATTGTCATCAAATGTTTGTATGAAATATGTTACTGTCATCAAATGTTTGTATGACGTATGTTATTGTCATCAAATGTTTGTATTAAATATGTTATTGTCATCAAATGTTTGTATGAAGTATGTTACTGTCATCAAATGTTTGTATGAAATATGCTGTCATCAAACATTTGTATAAAGTATGTTGTTGTCATCAAATGTTTGTATGAAGTATGTTGTTGTCATCAAATGTTTGAATGAAGTATGTTGTTGTCATCAAATGTTTGTATGAAGTATGTTGTTATCAAATGTTTGAATGATGTATGTTGTCATCAAATGTTTGTATGAAGTATGTTGTTATCAAATGTTTGAATGATGTATGTTGTCATCAAATGTTTGTATGAAGTATGTTGTCATCAAATGTTTGTATGAAGTATGTTGTTGTCATCAAATGTTTGTATGAAGTATGTTGTTGTCATCAAATGTTTGTATGAAGTATTGTGTAGTCATCAAATGTTTGTATGAAGTATGTTGTTGTCATCAAATTTTTGTATGAAGTATGTTATTGTCATCAAATGTTTGTATAAAGTATGTTATTGTAATCAGATGTTTTATGAGGTATGTTATTGTCATCAAATGTTTGTATGAAATATGTTACTGTCATCAAATGTTTGTATGAAATATGCTGTCATCAAATCTTTGTATAAAGTATGTTGTCATCAAATGTTTGTATTAAATATGTTATTGTCATCAAATGTTTGTATGAAGTATGTTTCTGTCATCAAATGTTGGTATGAAATATTGCTTTCATCAAACATTTGTATAAAGTGTGTTATTGTGATCAGATGTTTTTATGAAGTATGTTATTGTCATCAAATTTTGTATGAAATATGTTATTGTCATCAAATGTTTGTATTAAATATGTTATTGTCATCAAATGTTTGTATGAAGTATGTTTCTGTCATCAAATGTGTGTATGAAATATGCTGTCATCAAACATTTGTATAAAGTATGTTGTTGTCATCAAATGTTTGTATGAAGTATGTTATTGTCATCAAATGTTTGTATGAAGTATGTTGTTGTCATCAAATGTTTGTATGAAGTATGTTGTTGTCATCAAGTGTTTGTATGAAGTATGTTGTTGTCATCAAATGTTTGTATGATGTATGTTACTGTCATCAAATGTTTGTATGAAGTATGTTATTGTCATCAAATGTTTGTATGAAGTATGTTATTGTCATCAAATGTTTGTATGAAATATGATGTCATCAAATGTTTGTATGAAGTATGTTGTTGTCATCAAATGTTTGTATGAAGTATGTTGTTGTCATCATATTTGTATGAAGTATGTTGTTGTCATCAAATGTTTGTATAAAGTATGTTATTGTCATCAAATGTTTGTATGAAGTATGTTGTCATCAAATGTTTGTATGAAGTATGTTGTTGTCATTAAATGTTTGTATGAAGTATGTGGTTGTCCACTCAGTACGATCCACTGCCATCCCATCCCTAGATACCGCCCCACAAAAAACATCGCCCCACCCCAGTGCCCTATTACCGGCCCGACCCACAAAAGCCCACCGACCCACACACACACACACAAATATCTTGCTTTACTAATCAATAACTCGGCTCTTACCTTGCCTCGACATTACTTGAGGGTGAAAATGGGATACATATAGTATTTTCAAATGGCATGTGTGGTTGCTTTTCATTTTGAGCTAGTGACTTCCTTCTAGCAATTGCCACATTCGTTTCGTCTGCGACCAAAGAAAAAAAATGAAATTCTTTCTTATTTCTTGTGTTTCTATCCGCTCTGTGCCATCTTGACAGAGTGAAGAGATCGAGCTGTTGGCCGTCACAGTATGTGCTTATTCTGGTCTTTGTAGCTGTTGGTCGTCACAGTATGTGCTTATTCTGGTCTTTGTAGCTGTTGGCCGTCACAGTATGTGCTTATTCTGGTCTTTGTAGCTGTTGGCCGTCACAGTATGTGCTTATTCTGGTATTTGTAGCTGTTGGCCGTCACAGTATGTGCTTATTCTGGTCTTTGTAGCTGTTGGCCGTCACAGTATGTGCTTATTCTGGTCTTTGTAGCTGTTGGCCGTCACAGTATGTGCTTATTCTGGTCTTTGTAGCTGTTGGCCGTCACAGTATGTGCTTATTCTGGTCTTTGTAGCTGTTGGCCGTCACAGTATGTGCTTATTCTGGTCTTTGTAGCTGTTGGCCGTCACAGTATGTACTTATTCTGGTCTTTGTAGCTGTTGGCCGTCACAGTATGTGCTTATTCTGGTCTTTGTAGCGCGAAAGAAGACGTCATGACGTATGAAACTTGAAAATGTTTGGGCGGGGAGGGGGGGGGCGGGTGGCTCCTTATGGTGAGAGAAAATAATTACAGAAAAGCTGTCAGAAAGTTAACTTTTTTCCCCTCTCTATTTTTATTTTAAGGCTGTGTTCTTTTAGTCGTTATTGCTGTTGTTCTTTTAGTCATCATTGCTGTTGTTCTTTTAGTCATTATTTCTGTTGTTCTTTTAGTCATTATTGCTGTTATTCTTTGCTTCTGGGCTAGTGCCAAACTGTTGTCACATGAAGCATTGTCTTTGTGCATTTACCATGGAATTAGATATATTGCTCTGATTCGTTACTTCCTCACTTGGGGTCTCCTTGAGTCCACCAACCTGTATTTGTCTTGTTGTTCATAGCATGTAAGTTTAGACGTACGGTTTAAGTCTCTCAAGTATTCAGATGTGTACAAAACTAGAGACAAGTATTCAGAGGTGTACATAACTAGAGACAAGTATTCGGGGGTGTACAAATCTGGAGATAAGTATTCGGGGGTGTACAAAACTAGAGACAAGTATTCGGGGGTGTACAAATCTGGAGACAAGTATTCGGGGGTGTACAAAACTAGAGACAATTAAAATTAAGTGTACAAAGCTAGAGACAAGTGTTCGGAGATGTACAAACCTGGAAACGAATAGACGGATGTGTACAAAGCCGTTCCTGAAGTACAAAGCCGGTGAGAACAAAACCAAATGGAAAAGCACGAGACCGTTGTCTTTAAAAGGACGTGTTAGTGACAATAGCTTGTGAGAGGTGGTAGGCGTGGTTAGCAGCGGCAAGCATTAGCGGACAACATCCACAAGGACGTCATGGCCATTCAGCCAAACACTTGGAACGTTTCCAGTGGGACGAAAGAAAACTACAGAAAAAAAAATATTGAAAACATGAATTAGCTCCAATTAGTGGCAAGCATTTAGTTAATGTATCACAGCAAGGCGGCCACTGACTGAAGAAACGTAAGCTATTGTCATTGTTTGCACCCGGCCCAGTCGCACTGCGTGTAATGATGGGGATAGAAAGGAATGTTGCAAATGTAAATAGAAGAATGAGTTTTTTTAAACAGTAATGGAATAGCTGAACTGTTTAAAATCACGGGCTAAATAAATGAAATTTCGGTATGATTATTGCAGTATTTAGTTAACATTGGACAAGATGAAAGTTAAAGGGAAATTATTGCAGTATTTAGTTAACATTGGACAAGATGAAAGTTAAAGGGAAATTATTGCAGTATTTAGTTAACATTGGACAAGATGAAAGTTAAAGGGAAATTATTGCAGTATTTAGTTAACATTGGACAAGATGAAAGTTAAAGGGAAATTATTGCAGTATTTAGTTAACATTGGACAAGATGAAAGTTAAAGGGAAATTATTGCAGTATTTAGTTAACATTGGACAAGATGAAAGTTAAAGGGAAATTATTGCAGTATTTAGTTAACATTGGACAAGATGAAAGTTAAAGGGAAATTATTGCAGTATTTAGTTAACATTGGACAAGATGAAAGTTAAAGGGAAATTATTGCAGTATTTAGTTAACATTGGACAAGATGAAAGTTAAAGGGAAATTATTGCAGTATTTAGTTAACATTGGACAAGATGAAAGTTAAAGGGAAATTATTGCAGTATTTAGTTAACATTGGACAAGATGAAAGTTAAAGGGAAATTATTGCAGTATTTAGTTAACATTGGACAAGATGAAAGTTAAAGGGAAATTATTGCAGTATTTAGTTAACATTGGACAAGATGAAAGTTAAAGGGAAATTATTGCAGTATTTAGTTAACATTGGACAAGATGAAAGTTAAAGGGAAATTATTGCAGTATTTAGTTAACATTGGACAAGATGAAAGTTAAAGGGAAATTATTGCAGTATTTAGTTAACATTGGACAAGATGAAAGTTAAAGGGAAATTATTGCAGTATTTAGTTAACATTGGACAAGATGAAAGTTAAAGGGAAATTATTGCAGTATTTAGTTAACATTGGACAAGATGAAAGTTAAAGGGAAATTATTGCAGTATTTAGTTAACATTGGACAAGATGAAAGTTAAAGGGAAATTATTGCAGTATTTAGTTAACATTGGACAAGATGAAAGTTAAAGGGAAATTATTGCAGTATTTAGTTAACATTGGACAAGATGAAAGTTAAAGGGAAATTATTGCAGTATTTAGTTAACATTGGACAAGATGAAAGTTAAAGGGAAATTATTGCATGATACGTTTATCAGAGTTAAAGACAATATTCAATTCAGTTGGAATTAACAAAACATGCATGAGTCCTGATATGTCAAGATATCGCTTCTATTCTCACACCATGATTATTTGTAAAGCTTTGACAATTACATGTAGTGTTTGTTTTCATATTGTACAAACGATCTATAATTGAGTCAATATTTGAGTAGCTTTGTTAAACTGTCATTGAGACAATTTTAGATTACTCGTGGTTTAAACTGTAGCAGTGCCCTATGTTTGTATACGTCTCGATTAGCATTGAGTCCGTGTTTGTACCTTAGTCTCGACTAGCATGGAGTCCATGTATTTATATCTCAGTCTTGACTGGCAAAAGCATTGAGTCCATGTTTTTATACCTCAGTCTGTCAACGGGAACCCGGGTACCCGTTGCCCTGCAAATACCCGGGTTGTAAAATTGCGCCGGGTACCCGTGAAAATGTGACTGCAATGTCTATAGTCTATACCAGGGGTCTCCAAACTTTTCTGCCGAAGGGCCGCATTAACTGTCAAACAGCAGTTTGGGGGCCGACTACTAACCCCAAACTACTAAGTTTTGTGGTAAACTACAGGTAAAAATAGTATCTTTTTCGGAGATTAAAAGGTCTCCAGGGGCCGGATGAGAGGGCCTCGCGGCCGCATCTGGTCCTCGGGCCGTAGTTTGGAGACCCCTGGTCTACACCAACGGTGGCCAAACTGCGGCTCTTCTGTGTTCACATTGCGGCTCGCGAAAATTATATAATTTAGATTTGTGTTTGAAATATTCGCTGTGAAATACGTTTAACACGAAAACGCTTCAGAAGAAATATCTGTCAACGGGAAATTAAGTACGGTCCGGACAAACTACAATATATTTTGATAGACTTTTTTAAATCTGAACATGGAAAAAAAAATAGTTAAAACACAAAAAGATTTTGGTTCTTTGAATGAATCAATGACAGGACGCTAACTTGTCTTTGAAATGCATCGACTACATTAATTTTATCTACCCCCTCAATCCTTCTTCCGCCCCATCCCAACATGCTAAAAAAAAGCACCTCATATATTATTGTTTTTTTGTTTTTTATTTTAAATTAATTATATTTCATTCGTTCAAATATATATTCTGTAAAAATAAATGACAGGTTGTTTTTTTATTTTTTAAATATCGACAAAACAAAGGGTTGAAAATAATCTGGGCTTCATTTAAATTTTAAAAGTTAAAGGGAGCGATTGGTTTCTAAATGATTGGTGATGTAAACTGTCACCACCCGCTCACAGGTGTCGACGCATCTCGCTGAAACAATTTAACAAACCCGCGCCCTTTCCATTCGCTTGGTTTATTGTGTTTGCTTCTTGTGTAGGCCTAGCACAAAAAACTGATTTTAATAAGACGTACAAAGTTGTCAGTTTTTAAAGTTAATAAATTAGAAAGTTACTACCGCCGCCTAGTGAACATAGACATTAAAGCTGCTGGACCCGTATGACCTGACTGAACGTTACGTCATTGTCGTTGACATTTTGTTTGAATGTTTAGTTTACTGTAGGTTAAGTTTATGAGTATGACAAATGCATTCACAGCAGGAATAAAAGTTTCTAGTGCACAATAGTATGTAATTGGAAGCATGCCGTTGGATACTGTGTGAAATGAGGTGCATTGATGCTGGCTAGTCAGCATCATATAGCCGTCATGGCTGCGAAAATTTTGCGACGTTTTGAAAGGGTAACCCGGGTACCCGTTCGAAATTTGGACGGGTACCCGGGCAGGTTTTTTCAACAATATTGACAGCCCTAGTCTCGACTAGCATTGAGTCCGTGTTTGTATACCTCAGTCTTGGCTATAGCATTGGTAATCTTAGCAACAGAAAACTGAAAACCTTCTTACACAGATATGTGCTACCAAACATGCACATTGTCTAAGCCGCGTGCAGATGAAGCCGAGGTATCTCTTCAGAAATGAAACAAGTGAACTGCGCAGGCTCCTTTGTCGTACTTTTCCTTTAGTGCCCCATTACACTGCGATTCTATTAGCTTCATCTAAACATTTACAGGTGAAGCTGTCAAAGCTTGAAATAACTTTTCCTCCGGCGTGATTTAAACCGTTGGCTCCTATTGTTTTGGCGGTTTTCACTAAATATAGTACAGATCTCCTGTATCTTTAACCGCTTCCATCCGACTAGTTAACACAGAATTTTTGCAGTGCATCGCCTGTGCTCCATTAAGTTAGGCCAAAGACACGTTCACGTCAGTTAAAATTCGACATAAATTATTATTGTCAATGTCTTTTCTCGTCTGTGCCCATTCCTAGATATAATTCCCACTATTTCTTCTCCACTGATGAAGATGCGAACTGCGCAGTGGCAGCTGTGTCCATAATTTCATCTTTAGAAATAAAGATTATAACAAGTCTTTACCAATGATCCCGCTAAGGTTCGTTGATCCTTTAAAAAAAATATTTAAAGAAAAAAAAACTCGTGTGTTAAGTTGCACAGCATCCATTTCTGTGCAATATTTTACAAAACTTGCTGCGCGGTAATTCTAAACTGCCTCGCGAAGTCGGTCAGATATGTGCTCAGCCACGCAGCTTAGAGGGAACATTGGTCTTTACCTTTTTTGGATGTTTTTACATCATTGACTATTTCGCAAACCCGATCAGTAAAATATGTATTTCTTCTAAGATTGCAAATATCTGTTTTTTTTCTGAACAAATACTTTCATTACACAGAGCCTCAGAAACACTTATTTTATAAATAGTCGGCCTGATTTTACTGTGTGCTCTGCCAAAATAGGTCCTGCTTCCACAACTTAGGTTTGTGATTTTGCTTCAATGAACTTCTGCTGTGATGTCAGAAGCCTCTTCAATTCTTCTAAGTTCTCTAGATTCTACTTATCATTGAGGTTTGTTTCTTGTCTGGATGTTTAGTCTCTTTGTGCCGTCTCATTCCTTAATCACTCCTCTTTACTCAACAAATTACACTCGTGGGGAAAATACCATTCACCCTACAATCGGCTTGGAAAACTATTTTTCGTATACAAATTTTCCTTTTGCCATTTTAAAAACTAGCTTTGAATTTAAAATAAAAAAGAATATAAAAAACGTAATTAATCGTGCATATACTGATTGATTCTTAATGGATATAAAATTCGCTTGAGCAGTTAAAGATGATCTAATATCCGAACACTGCACTATTTCATGTTAGCATCAGTCCCAACGAGGATTTAAAAGTTACTGGGCCACTGCAACTACGAACATCCACAGACCCACAACTTTTATTTTAACATAATCTGACCGAAGCTTCAACATGCTCTGATAGCCTATAGTTGGCGACAGGGAATTTGATTTGCACTTAATATAGCAGATAGCAGATTTAATATATCAGATATCAGATCCATTATAATTATTTGATCTAACATTCTCACTCGAGCATGATCGTATTGTAAACCGTTCAAGACGTCGCTGGCAAGATATAGTTGTACGACGAACCGGTCAAGACGTCGCTGGCAAGATATAGTTGTACGACGAACCGGTCAAGACGTCGCTGGCAAGATATAGTTGTACGACGAACCGGTCAAGACGTCGCTGGCAAGATATAGTTGTACGACGAACCGGATAAGGCCCGCGGGCCTTAAATTTGACCCATCTAAGTTGTAGATAGAATAATTCTGAATTTGTTATTTAGTAAAGAAACTTGTTACCTATAAATTGTAATTGTTTATAGTTAGATCTCCCATGATTGAAGTCTTCACAATTTTTCTTACTCTATAAACTGGTGTCAAGTCATTGAACAATCTAAGCATTCTTCAAGATCCGGTGATAGATTTCAAATCAGTTTTGGCCTTCATAAACTTCAATGAATAATTTTATCTTTGCTGTATTTGTTTAAATTTTAAATACAACGACCTCCTATATGATGAAAGTGTGTCAAGGTCTGGTGTCCATAGTTTTTGGAGTATTTCAATTCATTAATGGCGCCCATGGTAAGAAGTGGAGACATGTGAACATGTATTTCTGTCCATCGGGCTCAGAAAGCCTCCATGGCATGCATCAGATGGGATCAAGGGTAGATAATTCCATACAACAGGGTCAATAATTCTTGGATAAATATAAGTTTAATAAGAGGCCGCAGATGCTCATATTCTCCCTCTCCTTTTAAAAAAAAATAATTATATAAAATATTTTGTCGTCAAGTTTAAAAGAAGTAGAAAGCGTCAAATAATAAAATTAGTATTTTCAGATAGGAAATTATGCAACGAAGTTCAGGATTTTAATTAAATCAAGTAATAAATAAAAGCACGTTTGTTTTGTACCGCACTTGACTATTTATCTCTATATATATAAGACAACTTTCATAAAACGATTTTCCCGTTGTTCTTGTCGCTAGAGAACACATTCGATTGGATTGTTTGGATGGAAACGACACAAGTAGATGAACACTTTTCTTAGTCTCTCTATAAATATTCGACCATTAAACATTTCTGTCTCCTTTTTTCTAATGCTCTCCCCACATCCCTACTCCTCTCCCCGCGTCCCTCACTCCTCTCCCCGCATCCCTCTCTCCGCATCCCTCACTCCTCTCCCCGCATCCCTCACTCCTCTCCCCGCGTCCCTCACTCCTCTCCCCGCGTCCCTCACTCCTCTCCTCGCATCCCTCACTCCTCTCTCCGCATCCCTCACTCCTCTGCCCCGCATCCCGCACTCCTCTCCCTCGCGTCCCTCACTCCTCTCCCCGCATCCCTCACTCCTCTCCCCGCATCCCTCACTCCTCTCCCCGCATCCCTCACTCCTCTCCCCGCATCCCTCCACCCCACATCCCCTCCGCCTCACACACCCCCCACCATCCCCTCTGTTCGTCCCATTGGATGACTCCAAGGATTGCCGAGAATTTATCTTTTTAATTAAGAAATTTTTCTCAAAGATCACGACAATATTGGATAGAATGATGTGATCAATTTGTGCCGCAGGCCAGCGGTCAGTTGGCCAGGGCGCCGTGTGGCGTGTGCGAGCTCTGGCTCTGATTGCCAGCACTTAATTTACGGTGTGATGTCGGGGTGTCAGATAAGCTCAAGGGTGTGAGATCGTGTGGTCTAACATTAGCTTCATCCGGGAACTTGTGGCGGGGGGCTGGAGGATGTGTCCGTCACATGAGGTCGCTTATTGCTGCGTGTTTATCATCTGGAGGGGGAAAAAGCAATTTTAATTTATTGTTCTTTAAAGTTTTTATAAAGTAGGACGTTATACAATTATTACGTCCTGACGACAATGTTTTTTCATGAGGATTTAAACAAGAAAATGTTATTGATTGAAGTTGATGTTGAGGACTTTGATGTGGTGACTGTGGTAGTTGTTGTTTGAGACATTGATGTGGTGACTGTGGTAGTTGTTGTTTGAGACGTTGATGTGGTGACTGTGGTAGTTGTTGTTTGAGACATTGATGTGGTGACTGTGGTAGTTGTTGTTTGAGACATTGATGTGGTGACTGTGGTAGTTGTTGTTTGAGACGTTGATGTGGTGACTGTGGTAGTTGTTGTTTGAGACATTGATGTGGTGACTGTGGTAGTTGTTGTTTGAGACGTTGATGTGGTGACTGTGGTAGTTGTTGTTTGAGACGTTGATGTGGTGACTGTGGTAGTTGTTGTTTGAGACATTGATGTGGTGACTGTGGTAGTTGTTGTTTGAGACGTTGATGTGGTGACTGTGGTAGTTGTTGTTTGAGACGTTGATGTGGTGACTGTGGTAGTTGTTGTTTGAGACGTTGATGTGGTGACTGTGGTAGTTGTTGTTTGAGACATTGATGTGGTGACTGTGGTAGTTGTTGTTTGAGACATTGATGTGGTGACTGTGGTAGTTGTTGTTTGAGACGTTGATGTGGTGACTGTGGTAGTTGTTGTTTGAGACATTGATGTGGTGACTGTGGTAGTTGTTGTTTGAGACGTTGATGTGGTGACTGTGGTAGTTGTTGTTTGAGACGTTGATGTGGTGACTGTGGTAGTTGTTGTTTGAGACATTGATGTGGTGACTGTGGTAGTTGTTGTTTGAGACATTGATGTGGTGACTGTGGTAGTTGTTGTTTGAGACGTTGATGTGGTGACTGTGGTAGTTGTTGTTTGAGACGTTGATGTGGTGACTGTGGTAGTTGTTGTTTGAGACGTTGATGTGGTGACTGTGGTAGTTGTTGTTTGAGACTTTGATGTGGTGACTGTGGTAGTTGTTGTTTGAGACGTTGATGTGGTGACTGTGGTAGTTGTTGTTTGAGACGTTGATGTGGTGACTGTGGTAGTTGTTGTTTGAGACGTTGATGTGGTGACTGTGGTAGTTGTTGTTTGAGACGTTGATGTGGTGACTGTGGTAGTTGTTGTTTGAGACGTTGATGTGGTTACATTATTTTTATTTTTTTGGTTGATGTGGGAGTTGTATTAGTATTTGGTTGGTGTGGGGGCTGTATTAGTTTTTGGGATGTGTGGGGGACTGTATTAGTATTTGGGATGTGTGGGGGCTGTATTAGTATTTGGTTGGTGTGGGGGCTGTATTAGTATTTGGTTGGTGTGGGGGCTGTATTAGTATTTGGGATGTGTGGGGGCTATATTAGTATTGGGATGTGTGGGGGCTGTATTAGTATTTGGTTGGTGTGGGGGCTGTATTAGTATTTGGGATGTGTGGGGGCTGTATTAGTATTTGGTTGGTGTGGGGGCTGTATTAGTATTTGGTTGGTGTGGGGGCTGTATTAGTATTTGGGATGTGTGGGGGCTGTATTAGTATTTGGTTGATGTGGGGGCTGTATTAGTATTTGGGATGTGTGGGGGCTGTATTAGTATTTGGTTGGTGTGGGGACTGTATTAGTATTTGGGATGTGTGGGGGCTGTATTAGTATTTGGGTTGGTGTGGGGGCTGTATTAGTATTTGGTTGGTGTGGGGGCTGTATTAGTATTTGGGATGTGTGGGGGCTGTATTAGTATTTGGTTGGTGTGGGGGCTGTATTAGTATTTGGTTGGTGTGGGGGCTGTATTAGTATTTGGGATGTGTGGGGGCTGTATTAGTATTGGGATGTGTTGGGGGCTGTATTAGTATTTGGTTGGTGTGGGGGCTGTATTAGTATTTGGTTGGTGTGGGGGCTGTATTAGTATTTGGGATGTGTGGGGGCTGTATTAGTATTGGGATGTGTTGGGGGCTGTATTAGTATTTGGTTGGTGTGGGGGCTGTATTAGTATTTGGGATGTGTGGGGGCTGTATTAGTATTTGTGATGTGTGGGGGCTGTATTAGTATTTGGGATGTGTGGGGGCTGTATTAGTATTTGGTTGGTGTGGGGGCTGTATTAGTATTTGGTTGGTGTGGGGGCTGTATTAGTATTTGGGATGTGTGGGGGCTGTATTAGTATTGGGATGTGTGGGGGCTGTATTAGTATTTGGGATGTGTGGGGGCTGTATTAGTATTTGGGATGTGTGGGGGCTGTATTAGTATTTGGGATGTGTGGGGGCTGTATTAGTATTTGGGATGTGTGGGGGACTGTATTAGTATTTGGGATGTGTGGGGGACTGTATTAGTATTTGGGATGTGTGGGGACTGTATTAGTATTTGGGATGTGTGGGGGCTGTATTAGTATTTGGGATGTGTGGGGGACTGTATTAGTATTTGGGATGTGTGGGGGCTGTATTAGTATTTGTGATGTGTGGGGGCTGTATTAGTATTTGGGCTGTATTAGTATTTGGCATCACCGTTTGTACTGTTGTACCCAGCTTTTAATGGTTGCTATTTTTAAAGGCCAGACTGTTATCGCCCACACAAAAATTATCGAGAAGACCTCATTTCAAACTTTCGCAGATTGGAAAAAATACTAAAACAGAAATGACATTAGAACACGCCTAGAATACTCTCCTTCAAATGGAGAGAAACCCATTTAATGCCATTATGTCTTTGGTTTCTTTCTTGTAGCCATTTAAGCTGAAAAATAATTATTATTTTATTTATTTTTTTTTAAATAAAAAATTAAGTTGGTTGTTTACTTTATTGAGTGTAAAATATTTCATGCTTTATCTCTGTAATTTTCCATTATTATACACTGTAAACTTCGGTTATTCCAGTCATTTAAATTAGGTTAAAAGCACGTAAACACACATAAAAATATATATTATTTTAATAAATAAAAGATAAAGATAATAAAAACTTCGTGTCTGACAAGAAGCTCAAAAACTCTTAATCTCATTAATATTATATTATTTTAAATGAAATTTGATTATATAGAATATACATGGTTAAAAATGAATGTCTTAGAAACTGTGTTAGACTGAATGCTATACAGAACTGTGTTAGATTGAATGTCATACAGAACTGTATTAGACTGAATGTTATAAATAACTGTATTAGACTGAATGTTATACAGAACTGTGTTAGATTGAATGTCATACAGAACTGTATTAGACTGAATGTTATGCATAACTGTATTAGACTGAATGTTATACATAACTGTATTAGACTGAATGTTATACAGAACTGTGTTAGATTGAATGTCATACAGAACTGTATTAGACTGAATGTTATACATAACTGTATTAGACTGAATGTTATACAGAACTGTTTTAGACTGAATGTTATACAGAACTGTGTTAGACTGAATGCTATACAGAACTATGTTAGACTGAATGTTATACATAACTGTATTAGATTGAATGTTATACAGAACTGTGTTAGACCTAAATGTCATACCGAACTGTGTATGCTTTTGCTGTCGTTAAGCTGCCCATTATTTTGACCCTTACAACCTCACCATTATGATGGGCATTCTCAGGCATCTTGGAGATAGAAGAGTGACACAGTTACGACTTCTTAGTGTCAACCGGTCACTGACCTAAGCTGTCGCCGTGTCTCAATCATTCCCACATGCACCCACACACCCACATGCACCCACACACCCATATGCACCCACACACCCACATGCACCCACACACCAACATGCACCCACACACCCACATGCACCCACACACCAACATGCACCCACACACCCACATGCACCTACACACCCACATGCACCTACACACCCACATGCACCTACACACCTACATGCACCCACACACCCACATGCACCCACACACCCACATGAACCCACACACCCACATGAACCCATGCACCCACACACCCACATACACCCACACACCCACATGCACCCACACACCCACATGCACCCACACACTCACATGCACCTACACACCTACATGCACCCACACACCCACATGCACCCACGCACCCACATGAACCCACACACCCACATGCACCCACACACTCACATGCACCCACACAACCACATGCACCCACACAACCACATGCACCCACACACCCACATGCTCCCACACACCCACATGCACCCACACAACCACACACACATCTCTGAGCTATCGTGATGACAAGACTCCTGTAAATTGAGACGTTAAAAGATAACTTGCAGATAATCAAAAAGAAAGGGTGAGAACTCATCAGCATCTTTGAAGTATTGCATTCATCGTGCTCTTACCTCAAAGGGCAATAACCATGGCTTGTCAGCGACATATTCCAAAGCTCTGGTGTCCAGAAATCACAGACCCTGACCTTTTTAGATGTTAAATGAGCCGTGAGAAATAGCTTCATGTAAATATCGTATCCCTGTCATTAGGATTTTAAAACATTTTAACTTGAAACGCGATCAAAGAAAATTTATGCGGCATTAAACCAACCTGTTTCTCTTTCTTCAACAGTAATATACATCGGTGGCCTTCTAGCAATGGATTAACCGATGATGCATCAAGGGAAAGGTCAGTACATTTTTTTACAATTATCTACCCTTTTTTCTGTTTCGACATGGCTCCTTTTTTTGAAAAAAATAATTTGAAACGTTTTGAAAAGATTATTTATCAAATGACGACATTCTACTATTTCACTGTTCATATGCTCGGCTCTTTGCCTGGAAACACTGGCCATTTAGTTTTAAATTAAAACTAAATTAAAATAAAAATATTTAAAAATCATAATTTGTATCTGTACAAGAATATGATATCAATAAATGTCAGGCCTTGTTGGGGATAAACAAAGCAAACAGCTCAGTTTTTTATCATTACAATCTGAATTATCTCTAAGAGATGTACAAATATATCTCCCCTCCGGCATCAGTTTGGCCAATGTGTCTCATATACTGTTAATCTCTTCTCTCTAGCCGCTAGTGGAACATTTCTAAACTATTTGGCCAAACTAGCTCGTTCAGATTATGTTCTATAACGTTTAACAAAAAATATTTTATTCAAACATCTATGTTCACCTGAACATCCCCTCAGTTGCCAATGGGTCGCTGGGCTTATAGTAACATGGAAACGCATGGACTCACAAGCATTTACATCTCAGATAAACAATTTGTGATAGATTCAAATTGCTTTAAGTTTGAAAGTGCTTAATTTAATACATCCAATTTATGCACGAATTTGAAAGGATTGAGTTTATCAATGAATTGAAAGGTAAATTACTTAATAATAATTGTTTTTGTACAACTCTAAACTTAATGGCACCATAGTTCTGAAAGGTTTTAACTGAATGCTTGCTTTGAAAGAACTTGGATTGATCTTAAATTGGAAGGTTTCTCTAGAATAAACCCGACGTGTGTCTTCGTGTTTTATGAAGGTTTTCGCTCTGTCGTTCTCCTCCAGTGCCTTGACAGCTACTTGGTGAGCTTTAGTTGGACATCTTCATCTGCGCCCAATCATCAACTTGTAATGAGTCATAGACTCAGGTGAGAGTCATAGACTCGTCTGAGAGTCATAGACTCGTGTGAGAGTCATAGACTCGTGTGAGTGTCATAGACTCGTGTGAGAGTCATAGACTCGTGTGAGAGTCATAGACTCGTGTGAGAGTCATAGACTCGTGTGAGAGTCATAGACTCGTGCGAGAGTCATAGACTCGTGCGAGAGTCATAGACTCGTGTGAGAGTCATAGACTCGTGTGATGGCTTTAGTGTTCCGTGAGTCACCAAACAACTCGTCTAAACCAGATCATTATGTTGTCATGTGTTTACATTCGTGATACAGTAAACACTGATATGATCTACGAACTCCGTGTCCTCATTGTTAAGGAATAATATGTGTGATACATTCAGTGAGGATATAATGTTGAATGTAGTCTCATTTCTGCTAACTCATATTTACTGTTATAGAGTGTTAAAAAGAGTATGTGTGTTGTGATTATGTGTATGATGTGATTGTGTGTATGTGTGTTGCGATTATTTGGTGTCTGTGTGATGTTATTGTGTTTTTTCTGTGTTATGATGGTGTGCGTCTTGTGATTGTGTTGTCTGTGAGAGGTTAAGGAACTTACGCAACTGTAGTAGAGTAGCTATGTGGATTAAACCTGATTGTGCACAAAGTCAATGTGTGAAGATGTGTCTGTCTGTTGTGATGTGTGTACACGGGTCTGTCTGTGATGTGTGTACACGGGTCTGTCTGTTGTCTGTGAAGTGTGTATATGTGTCTGTCTGTTGTGGTCTGTGATGTGTGTACACGGGTCTGTCTGTTGTTGTCTGATGTGTGTACATGGGTCTGTCTGTTTTTGTCTGATGTGTCTACACGGGTATGTCTGTTGTTGTCTGATGTGTGTACATGGGTCTGTCTGTTGTTGTCTGTGATGTGTGTACATGGGTCTGTCTGTTGTTGTTCTGTGATGTGTGTACATGTGTCTGTCTGTTGCCGTCTGCGAGTTTAAATACATGTTGTTCCATCTCATCAACTACATCCACGTCAGTCTCACGTGTTCAACTTGTTATCTAGTTCAGGTTGATAAGTGAATTGGGTTATGTTAGATTTATATGGCATCGTTTCCCACCCTACCTCCCCCACCCCTCATTCGCAATGCGATGAATCAAGCTTCCCATTGGTTGGATGTCAATGAGTTGCTGCAGAGTTGGTTTCAGCTTCTGTCTTGTGACTTCGGTAAAGAGGTTTTGTAAGGGTGATCTCACACACACACACACCAACCCTCGAACAATGGAAGCCAATTTCCATAAACAGAGTCCCAGTCTTACATTACGGCCAGGAATGTGGGGCTGACGTGGCTCTCCACAAATAGGGTGTCAGCATCGTCCAGGTCCAAGGTGTTCAACTCGGGCTACACAGGTGAGAAAGACGCGGAGACAAAATTGAATGCATCTGTTGATGTGTCGGCCTGAGAGAACACTCTCCGGGATCGTTGTTTTGATGTCCGGGGGAACGAACACTTTGGGGAATATCAAACATCGGGGAAATTGTGTGGATGTCCGGGGGGAGGGGGGCGAACACTTTGGGGAATATCAAACATCGGGGAAATTGTGTGGATGTCCCATTTAGGATGTCATTAGTTTGTATTTAGCAGAAAACCTCGAATGTAGCAGAAAACTTAGATGGCATCTACTTTTTAAAAAATTAGATGATATTTAGTAGAATCAATAGATGGCATGTAGCAAAATATATTAGACGAGCAACAAAGCCCGTCCAAGGACGTTCCGCCACCGTTCGGTGACATGTTGTAACTCCCTTCCAACAGCCGTCTCGACCGGCATACATGTGCATCACGTCAATAAAACAAACCCGTAAAAACAACGTTTTCTACTATAAATCCCTTATATTTGAGTCATAATTAAAAGTATTGATTATGTTCCAACGCCACAAATATTTACAGACTGACACCGAGTGATGTCCCCTGTCTTTTAACGGGGGATGGGGCGTGAGGGGGTGTCGGCACGACGGTCGACGTCTAAGCGTCAACTCAAACTCACGTGGGAAAAAAACAATAACAAACAGTGAATTTGAATTACATACCACATATAAGGATAAACTAAAAATGCATTAATTTAATTACGGTACGTTCGATCAATCTGAAATTTCGATACGATGCATTGTTAGGTTAGACGGGTCCGTGTGCCAAATTTCAGCTCGATCGGATCACTGGAAGTGGGTCATTTTCGACTTTTGTTTTTCCGCCCGCCCATGAGATGACGACAGAGATGACAGGCCGCGAAGTTAATATAAGGGATTTAATAAAACAAACCCGTAAAAACAAAGTTTTTGACTATAAATCCCTTATATATGAGACATAACTAACATTATTGATTATTTTCAAACATTTACAGACTGAATCTGTCTTAACTCAAGTTTGCTTCATAACCCTAGGGGGGGAGGGGTGGGTGGGAGGGGGAGAGGGGAAAAGTCTGGTCACCGATTCGCTTGACCGAGCTCAGCGTGACACGTAAAATGTAAACAAAAGCACCCCGTCGCTTCTTTGGGTCGCCTCAATGCGTCAGCTCAAACTTTCACGTGGCAAAAAAAACAATAACAAACCGTGAATTTGAATTACATACCTCATATAAGGATAAACTAAAAATGCATTAATTTAATTACGGTACGTTCGATCGATCTGAAATTTTGATACGATGCATTGTTAGGTCAGACGGGTCAGTGTGCCAAATTTCAGCTCGATCGAATCACGGGAAGTGGGTCATTTTCGACTTTTCTTTTTCCGCCCGCCCAGCCCATGAGATGATGAGACGGCCGCGAAGTTAATATAAGCCTAATATAAGGGATTTAATAAAACAAACCCGTAAAAACAAAGTTTTTGACTATAAATCCCTTATATATGAGACATAACTAACAGTATTGATTATTTTCAAACATTTACAGACTGAATCTGTCTTAACTCAAGTTTGCTTCATAACCCTAGGGGGGGAGGGGTGGGTGGGAGGGGAGAGGGAAAAGTCTGGTCACCGATTCGCTTGACCGAGCTCAGAGTGACACGTAAAATGTAAACAAAAGCACCCCGTCGCTTCGTTGGGTCGCCTCAATGCGTCAGCTCAAACTTTCACGTGGCAAAAAAACAATAACAAACCGTGAATTTGAATTACATACCTCATATAAGGATAAACTAAAAATGCATTAATTTAATTACGGTACGTTCGATCGATCTGAAATTTTGATACGATGCATTGTTAGGTCAGACGGGTCAGTGTGCCAAATTTCAGCTCGATCGAATCACGGAAGTGGGTCATTTTCGACTTTTCTTTTTCCGCCCGCCCAGCCCATGAGATGATGAGACGGCGCGAAGTTAATATAAGGATTTAAAAATACAATTCACTATAGTTAAATAAATAACTCGTAAAAACAGAGCTTTTGACTGTAAATCCCAACGCGCATAACTCAAAATAAAGTCTTGGAAGAAATACTGCACCAAAAATAACTCGTTTTGAACGTCCGCGTAAACGTGTTCAATATGATTGGCTGTAGGAGTCATGTGTGTTTGAGGGACCAATCGCTATCGATGACCGGACAGAACTTAGCCTTTTACTATATAGGATGCCTTTCTATTTTATTTTTCGTGTTCACTATATTATCACTCTAACTTCGCTTGTATGGAGTTGTAGCCCATTGTGGTGACCCAATTAGTTGTAGAGATCAAACCATAGGGTGACCTCCCCCTTGTTTTTGTCAACACAAATGATTTCGACCCTAGTTTGGTGGATCACACTGAATGCATTGCTTGCTTCTCTTTAACTTACATATGACCTTGGCCTTCAGCTTCGAGCTGATTAGGAATTTGACCAAATTTTTACACCCTGATATCGTCTAATATTAAAGATTTATGTTTTATTTTATGTTTACCAATTCTCCAAGACTTAGCTGTTGCCCTACTCTGTGTAATGACATTCACACTAAAACTCTTATAAACTTGACTTGGCAACCTGCTTGAACTATTGGGCCACACAACATTGACTCTTGGTAAGGCTCTCTTGTCGCCCTGACCTCTCTGCCAATGTCCAGGTGCGCTGTTGTTTCAATGAACAGTTTGCAATATTGAGTCCCTGTAATTTGCGGTTCCGCTTTGTCTTACTATATATCCCTTTGTTTTTAATTGTTGTTTTTTGTTTACTTTTCCAACAATCCAAATATTTAATAACTTTATGATTGTTACTCGTCTGTGGCTTTGGCCATTGTGAGGACATCGTGCTATTTGCTGTGACTGGTATAGAATGAAATTGTACAGAGCCAGAAGAAAGTATAGTGGATGAATGTCATCATCTCAAAACTCTTATTCCCCTCTTCTATCTGCCGCCGTACGACAGACCCAACCAGATAGAACGAGGCGAATGAAAAATTGTTTGCAGGATAAGAAGGAAGGGATGAGTGCGCTAAAAGGTCACAACTTGCCTTGTCTTAATGGAGACGAAGAGCTCCAGATTGGCAGGGTGAGGACTGCTGGCAGGGGGCTGATACACCCAAACGGTGGCCCCGCCGCCCTTGGATTAGGCCCAGTTTCCCACATCGCTTAAGTCACAGTGGGACGTGGCTGAGAATCGCGATGCACCTGCACCGTTCAGTACTCGCCTTGATCCAAGGCACCTCTAGATAACACCGCAGCGTTTTAACTCCATCTTCTGGTCTGGCTGGGGGAGGGGGGGGAGAGATTGGGGCCTATAGATACCCAGAGAAATAGTATTTATATTTTTTCAAAGATATATTTCCCTGTGGGCTTTGATAATGTGTATCTACAAGCAGAGATGAAACATGGGATTTCTCTAACACGAAACATGCTATACCACGAGCGGGTGTGGATTGGTTTAATCGGCGGGAAATGACTTGGTTTAAAATTATAAGTTGTAAGTGATCATGATGATAGGTGCTGGGAAATGGTATTATTGACATTACATTATAACTTACCCTACATTATAATTTACCCTATATTATAATTGACCTTTCATTATAATTTGACATACATTATAACTGACCTTACATTATTAAGTTTATATACAACGATAAATTCTAGCGTTGATCAGGGGAATCTAAAATGTATATATCAAACTTTGAAACCATGTTTTATACAAAAGCTAACTGTAATGTATAAGCATTAGCTAAAGGGTTGATAACTGAGCATAATGAAGAGCGTATGTACGTTTGAGAGTGACGTCATATAAGTTTCGTTATTTTCTGCAGAACTGCTTCATCCCCACCCCTTTGTTTGACACACATACACCTCTTTTTTTAATAGTCATTCAGAACGCTAGGGTACACGTGGGCCCCTCTCACCGAATGGTCCGCCCCTGGAAGTGTTTAAACTAGGGAAGTTGTAGTAGCGAATGTGCTTCGACTTGAGGCTGAAGCCTGGTGTGTACAGTACACGAGCGCTTGGAATGGTTGGATCTATGTAAGCCATCAGTTGTGTTGGGGACTGTTGCAGTCTGACCTCTGAGTCATCTCTCACTGATAAAGACGAGTGCGTGCTGCTATTGTTGAGTTGATTCAGTTGCAGGCAGATGACGAACGTCTGGAAGAGTGTCATAAATACCCCAGCTTGTTAATGGGAAGAGGGTGGGGCATTGTTTATATTATCTGTACAGTTTAGGTAGATGCTACTTTCATTTACCTAATTTACTGAATATATGAGAAAACAGTTTTTTTATGGTTTTTTATATAACCTCCCCACGAGTTTCTTAAATTATTTTTAAAAGAGTTAATTAACCGCCATGTTATACTAATACTATGTCCAGTGAATGTACTCTAAAATGTATTTATTTAAAGTGGCGAAGTGGACGAAATGTTTCTGGTTGACGGCTGTCGGAAGTGGCTCTTGAACTAGTAGATGTAGTCTCCGTGTTTGTAGCAGTGTTCCCTAGACGTATGTGGTCTCCGTGTTTGTAGCAGTGTTCCCTAGACGTATGTGGTCTCCGTGTTTGTAGCAGTGTTCCCTAGACGTATGTAGTCTCCGTGTTTGTAGCAGTGTTCCCTAGACGTATGTAGTCTCCGTGTTTGTAGCAGTGTTCCCTAGACGTATGTAGTCTCCGTGTTTGTAGCAGTGTTCCCTAGACGTATGTGGTCTCCGTGTTTGTAGCAGTGTTCCCTAGACGTATGTGATCTCCGTGTTTGTAGCAGTGTTCCCTAGACGTATGTGGTCTCCGTGTTTGTAGCAGTGTTCCCTAGACGTATGTAGTCTCCGTGTTTGTTCCCTAGACGTATGTGGTCTCCGTGTTTGTAGCAGTGTTCCCTAGACGTATGTGGTCTCCGTGTTTGTAGCGGTGTTCCCTAGACGTATGTAGTCTCCGTGTTTGTAGCAGTGTTCCCTAGACGTATGTGGTCTCCGTGTTTGTAGCAGTGTTCCCTAGACGTATGTGGTCTCCGTGTTTGTAGCAGTGTTCCCTAGACGTATGTGGTCTCCGTGTTTGTAGCAGTGTTCCCTAGACGTATGTGGTCTCCGTGTTTGTAGCAGTAGTCCCTAGACGTATGTGGTATCTGGGTTTCTAGCAGTTGTCCCTTGACTTATGTGGACTAAGAGTTTTGTAGCAGTGGTCCCTAGACTTATGTGGTATGTGTGTTTGTAGCAGTGATCACTCAACTTTTAATTTTTTTCCCCGGACTTTCAGTAGTGGTCCCTTGACTTGTAGAAGTGGTCCCTTGACTTGTAGAAATGGTCCCTTGACTTGTAGATATGGTCCTTTGACTTGTAGATATGGTCCCCTGACTTGTAGAAGTGGTCCCTTGACTTGTAGAAGTGGTCCCTGGACGTGTAGAAGTGGTCCCTTGACTTGTAGAAGTGGTCCCTCGACTTGTAGAAGTGGTCCCTTGACTTGTAGAAGTGGTCCCCTTGACTTGTAGAAGTGGTCCCTGGACGTGTAGAAGTGGTCCCTGGACGTGTAGAAGTGGTCCCTGGACGAGTAGAAGTGGTCCCTGGACGTGTAGAAGTGGGCCCTGGACGTGTAGAAGTGGTCCCTGGACGTGTAGAAGTGGTCCACTTGGTCTTATAAACGTGGTCTTCATTTCAACGGGAACCTAATTTATCGAGTTTCCTGCCTTGAACTTTGGTCTTGTTTATATTGAGTGAATTGTTGAGCACGTGCACCCTAGAATAACTTGGTGCCCTTCCATGCGTCATCTCTTGATATCACATAAATAGTTGGACTGTATGCTGTACCACCCATCTCTTAGAAAGAAAAAAAAAGGGGGGGGGGCTAACGTAAGTTCAAAGTTTGTTCATAATTTAAAGCGTATATTTAAAATTTAGAATATTCTTTAAAGTAAACGTTTTGTTAATTTGCTCTTAATTTGTAATTTTATAACAGCGTTTTTTTTATTATTTTATATATATTTTTTTATCTTTCCCCTACTTAGGGACGCGAATTTTGTTTATAAGAAAGAAATTAATATTAAAATGACTACTTGTTTTCAAGACAGCTTTCAGTGAAATAAATAGAATGTTTAGTTCAAATTGCCTTAAGTTATCTAAACTCGCTCACTTTCCATTGAACTACACTGTCTTGCTGTCTCTGTGGGGCTGTAACTCTTAATTAAGTTAAAAATAATAATCTTCTATTCTTAAATCTATTAATAAACGTTTTAATCTCTTTAGTGGCTTTGTTATGTAGGGGACATAGCCGGTATCAGGTTTTGTCCATCCCTATTTTTACCAGTTACTTCCCTTGGTTCATGATAATGCGATTGACTTGTGAGGCGAGTTTCTCCACACACCAAATTCAGGGAGTCGGTATATTAGCAACTTTGGAGCAAATACGTGTTGTTGGGTGACCTGACAAAACGACACATGACAAAATTACCAGTCCACCCCAGCTTGGTTGATGGCATGTTTTTTTTATGCTGACCTGTTCACTACTCCAAAATGACAGCATCGCCTTAAAGTTAGGTCATGTAACGGGTCCGAAATGACCACTCGCCCTTTCACCCCATCACCTACATTAACAACCTGTCTTATCTGTTGATTTTGACATGGTTTTTTAGGAAGTGTGTTGGTCGCATGATTACACCAATCAAACGGTTAGATCTCCTGGGTAAAGAGCCAAGTTACTTTACCCTGTCATTTGTTAAAATAATTTTCTTTTTTTTTGCCTTTAAATTTACGTCGATGATTTAAATATTAAAATACATATTCATACTGACAAAAAAAACAAGTAAAAATATTTGTAATAACCTTTTTTTTAAAATTATAATTAATACAGAAAATGCATCACACAAATAGGAAAACACATTCTAATTCATAACCCAAGAAGATGTATGTGCTTTCAAAGCCAATTAAAAAATAAAAGTTTTACTCTACATGAAAATGATTTTTTTAAAGATAATTTGGATTTGTCACAAGTGAGCGCGCACTAATGACTTTTTTGAAATGCACTAGTGTGAACCACTTAGTTATGTGTTATTATTACTTATTAATGTGTTGAAACAATTCTGGAAAAGAAAGATTTCTTTTCAAATCATCCATCTCCCCTCCCTCTAAAAAAAAATAATAACTTTGGCTTCACCTGCTGCGCTTATTTCTCCCCTTGGCCGTCAAATTTTATATCCTTCCAACCTTTACCAAGTTATGTCCCCCTGCACGCTGCAGCGCCAAGAGACACACTGATTTATGTCAGAAGATATTGCATTTTGCCGGGTTGACCTTGCTTTTAACTTTATTTTTTATTTTCGTTTGCCGCTTGGTGAACCCATGCGGCTCAATATTCAGTGCCGTATGAAAGTATAATCTATTTAAACCCATGCAGCTCAATATTCAGTGCTATATTAAAGTATAATCTATTTGAACCCATGCAGCTCAATATTCATGGCTGTATGAAAGTATAATCTATTTAAACCCATGCAGCTCAATATTGTGCTGTATTAAAATATAATCTATTTAAACCCATGCAGCTCAATATTCAGTGCTATATTAAAGTATAATCTATTTGAACCCATGCAGCTCAATATTCATGGCTGTATGAAAGTATAATCTATTTAAACCCATGCAGCTCAATATTGTGCTGTATTAAAATATAATCTATTTAAACCCATGCAGCTCAATATTGTGCTGTATTAAAATATAATCTATTTAAACCCATGCAGCTCAATATTCAGTGCTATATTAAAGTATAATCTATTTGAACCCATGCAGCTCAATATTCATGGCTGTATGAAAGTATAATCTATTTAAACCCATGCAGCTCAATATTGTGCTGTATTAAAATATAATCTATTTGAACCCATGCAGCTCAATATTGTGCTGTATTAAAATATAATCTATTTGAACCCATGCAGCTCAATATTGTGCTGTATTAAAATATAATCTATTTAAACCCATGCAGCTCAATATTCAGTGCTATATTAAAGTATAATCTATTTGAACCCATGCAGCTCAATATTCATGGCTGTATGAAAGTATAATCTATTTAAACCCATGCAGCTCAATATTGTGCTGTATTAAAATATAATCTATTTGAACCCATGCAGCTCAATATTGTGCTGTATTAAAATATAATCTATTTGAACCCATGCAGCTCAATATTGTGCTGTATTAAAATATAATCTATTTGAACCCATGCAGCTCAATATTGTGCTGTATTAAAATATAATCTATTTAAACCCATGCAGCTCAATATTCAGTGCTATATTAAAGTATAATCTATTTGAACCCATGCAGCTCAATATTCATGGCTGTATGAAAGTATAATCTATTTAAACCCATGCAGCTCAATATTGTGCTGTATTAAAATATAATCTATTTGAACCCATGCAGCTCAATATTGTGCTGTATTAAAATATAATCTATTTGAACCCATGCAGCTCAATATTGTGCTGTATTAAAATATAATCTATTTGAACCCATGCAGCTCAATATTGTGCTGTATTAAAATATAATCTATTTAAATTGTCTGTGGCTATTTTTTTTATATTTTCGTTTTATTTAAAATTTGGAATAAAATAATTAAGGCTATTGTCAATCCCACGCATCTCGCGCACATCAAGCGAACCTCTCATTGTCGGCAGTTGGAGTAAGTTGATACTTGGTTGAATTCAAGGCGCGGTGTCTCGAGACAATGGTTCGGCTGGCATGAGGAAGGCGTAGACCGGGGGAGTAGAAGAAAGAAAGGCGCCATTAAAAGAAAGAATACGGTAATATAGCCCCGTGATCAGCAGTGGTAAAAATCCATTGAGAAAGAGTTAGGGTCCCTGTTAAGATGAGGGAATCGTCGTAAAACGCCATCAATGTCCGCTTTGATGCAGGGTCCTTTAGCTAGGCTTATGGCGGGGGAGGGGAGACTACACCTGTTTACAGGGACCTGATGGGTTGTCCTGCATACAACTTGACTTCATTGTGTGAAACTTTAGTTGTTTCCTTAAATGTTTGCCAATATTCTTGGAATTATCTTTTGTGTACTTAATTAATTGAACAGTAAGACATTCTGATTGGAACGTTGATGTAAGGTCACATAATTGTATGCATTGTAAATAGTTGATGTTCATTTCTAGTGTAAATAAATACGTTAATTCGATTAGTCGTTTTTCCGTAGAGTTATATTTTTAAAACTTACATGATTTAGTTTACCGTCTTAACTATAAAGTTTAAAATAACAATTACCTTCAACTCTTTTATCATTTTTAAATTGATCTTGTAAACTACGATTAAATGCATTTCTGTATTGGAATTTTTCTGCAAATATTTAGTAATTTCTTTCTTTTTTTTTAGCATTAGTACAAGGAGTTAGTTTACGCAAGAACATACAAACATTGTCAAAATTGTTACATATTAAAACCTCAAACTATCACAATGCTTCCTAGCATTCACCTTTCTCTGACTGTCATGATTGTTCTTGTCATAGATTGCTACAATAGATCTTTTCATAGATGGCTACATTAGTTCTTGTCATAGATTGTTACATTAATTCTTCACTTAGACTGCTACAATAGTTCTTCACATAGACTGTAACAAACTGGGTGACAGAATTAAGGGGTTTCCTTAAACTCACCCCGTGATGCTTACCTGGGCTCCTAATTACCTGGCTCATAATTACCTGGCTCATCGATCACCTTGGACTGTGGAAGGCACCATATGAATCCGTGCGTCACTTCCTGTTTCCTTACTCAGACATTGCGTCCCTAACACCAACAGATTTATTTATATTGGCCGGACCATCTCTCTGGTCTTCACCTTTTAGATCATTTCAATGATTCCCAACCAAAAAACTGCCTGGATTTTTAAATTCATGTTAAAAACATCTCCCAGAACTGCTCTGATGTAGTAGACGTCAACAAAGCCAATTGCTCGGATGTAGTAGACGTCAACAAAGCCAATTGCTCGGATGTAGTAGACGTCAACAAAGCCAATTGCTCGGATGTAGTAGACGTGAATATAGCGAACAGCTCGGATGTAGTAGACGTGAACATAGCGAACAGCTCGGATGTAGTAGATGTGAATGTAGCAATAACTTTAAGTGTTACTGATCTCATGTTTTCAGCTCTGTGTTGTAGCTCCCCTGTTCAGACTTGTCTATAATAGAAACTGTGCGTCAAAGAAAGATTACACACATGCTTGTGATTGTTTCTTATCGAGAACTTTTAGATTCCTTAGTGTGAGATTTTTTGAATGCTTGAAAGAAAACGACCACAAGAAGAAATGTCTTGTGTTTGACACACAATGATCACTATAATCAAGCGATAACAATTTGTTAATTTGTTAGAAAAACGAAGAATATTTAAAGAGGAAGGAAAACATGTGAAATAGTGACCGTAAATGTAAAGCTGACACAGTTCCACCTTAAATAAAACATGTGAAATAGTGACCGTAAATGTAAAGCTGACACAGTTCCACCTTAAATAAAACATGTGAAATAGTGACCGTAAATGTAAAGCTGACACAGTTCCACCTTAAATAAAACATGTGAAATAGTGACCGTAAATGTAAAGCTGACACAGTTCCACCTTAAATAAAACATGTGAAATAGTGACCGTAAATGTAAAGCTGACACAGTTCCACCTTAAATAAAACATGTGAAATAGTGACCGTAAATGTAAAGCTGACACAGTTCCACCTTAAATAAAACATGTGAAATAGTGACCGTAAATGTAAAGCTGACACAGTTCCACCTTAAATAAAACATGTGAAATAGTGACCGTAAATGTAAAGCTGACACAGTTCCACCTTAAATAAAACATGTGAAATAGTGACCGTAAATGTAAAGCTGACACAGTTCCACCTTAAATAAAACATGTGAAATAGTGACCGTAAATGTAAAGCTGACACAGTTCCACCTTAAATAAAACATGTGAAATAGTGACCGTAAATGTAAAGCTGACACAGTTCCACCTTAAATAAAACATGTGAAATAGTGACCGTAAATGTAAAGCTGACACAGTTCCACCTTAAATAAAACATGTGAAATAGTGACCGTAAATGTAAAGCTGACACAGTTCCACCTTAAATAAAACGCAAACTTCACCATGAGAAACATCACTCGACCGCTTGCATTCCTTTAAACTAAACAGTGTGTCATCAACAACCAGCAGGTTCATCACCATGATCCCTGCCTTCACATCTCATGGGGTCATCAACAACCACCAGATTCATCACCATGATCCCTGCCTTCACATCTCATGGGGTCATCAACAACCAGCAGGTTCATCACCATGATCCCTGCCTTCACATCTCATGGGGTCATCAACAACCAGCAGGTTCATCACCATGATCCCTGCCTTCACATCTCATGGGGTCATCAACAACCAGCAGATTCATCACCATGATCCCTGCCTTCACATCTCATGGGGTCATCAACAACCAGCAGGTTCATCACCATGATCCCTGCCTTCACATCTCATGGGGTCATCAACAACCAGCAGATTCATCACCATGATCCCTGCCTTCACATCTCATGGGGTCATCAACAACCACCAGGTTCATCACCATGATCCCTGCCTTCACATCTCATGGGGTCATCAACAACCAGCAGGTTCATCACCATGATCCCTGCGTTCACATCTCATGGGGTCATCAACAACCAGCAGATTCATCACCATGATCACTGCCTTCACATCTCATGGGGTCATCAACAACCACCAGGTTCATCACCATGATCCCTGCCTTCACATCTCATGCGGTCGTTCAATTCTTAAAATAATTCTCTTGATGAGTATAGTGCGAATTACAAGGGTAGAAACACTGCTGGGACTCAAAGATAAGTGAAACAATCTGATGGCGATATAGAAATGATTGACTCTATTCGCTATTAAGATCCTTGCTTGTTGATGCTGCATGCATGGTGTTTATGACATGTCAACAATGCATGCAATGTAGTGGACCGTTGTACATCATCTCTCACTGTCACTTGAATGCCGGTTGTGACAAACATGGAAGAGACATTTCCATTGACATAAACCCAATAGAGAGCGTTGCAGTATTGAAAGGATTATTTACAATGTTAGAAATGTATGTAAAGACAAAGGGGGGGGGTATTACGCAAGTAATCAAACTTTGATAAGACCAGCGTGAAGAGCTTAAGCCACTGCGTGGGAGACAGACGTTAAATCATTAGATGTCTATATACCACATTCATTTGGAGACCAAATATAATCAAACCCTGCATGCTAATGAGCTCATGTTAAAGAATGCAACCAAGTAGCGATGACAAGTCAAGTCTAAAATTGACAGTAGATAATGTTTGACTTAGGATATAGCTACAATGAAGTCGGCATTCAAATAACTGTAACCCAGTGACTGATGTTACAAGCTACTACAAGGTGAGAAGAGGGAAAAACTGAAGTGTGGAGCTGTATTAAAAAATAAGAGCGAGTTTCCCCCTCTAAATGACTATAATATCATCGATCCAATTCATATCAATGCATATATATACTATGTATAATATTGGCAGCTAAAGTAAACAAAGATTTAACAGGTGATGTTTCGCAGTTTTATTCTCATATCAAACATTTCATTTAGTGATACAAAAACGTACGCACGAAAACAAACCGCTCATCAGAGATTCAAACAATTGATAGTTAAAGTCAGACTTGATCGTTTATTTTCATAACTCATAATGTGTAACCCCTTCCACGGCTTGGTGTTTCTGTTTTATCAAAGTTTATAAAAGAGTAAACTGTCAAAAACTCAAACAATGAGTGATTATAGCCGTATATATAACATTCGAACATTGAGTGATTATAGCCGTATATATAACATTCAAACATTGAGTGATTATAGCCGTATATATAAGATTCCAACGTTGAGTGATTAAAGGCTGACAGATTATAGTCCACTGTTCTTGGAACTAATGCATGTTAACTGCAACCTGTCCATGAGTTGGCAGCACTAGCACTCTCCATGGCTTGCTGTTTTGTATTTCATCCGTAGATTTGCCGCCTAACTTCTAGAGAGAGTGAAGAACGGAAACAATCAGTACATAGACTTCTAGATGTTTGTATACAAGTCACGTCTGCAGGAAGTGGGCGTAGTTTTAAAATCCAAATGGGCGTGGTCTTGGTGTGCATGATATGGTCTCGCTGGGCGGCCACTTCAGTAAATTTGCCGTGTATAATAAAGTGTATATTATGTCTAACTGGATAATAACCTTTGAGTTTTATGTTTTATGGTCTATCGCTATCTTGACCGTAATCGTTATAATGTTTCATTTTACATTGAATCTGTGCCTAAGTTATGTCCATATTTTACCGTGGATGTGTCCAAGTAGTGCCAAAGACGCCGTATGCCCCGTGTATATCAATCACCTCAATTGCAGGATGACGCGTCAGTTAGGATCACGCCTTCAACGTTTTACAGACTTTTTTCTCTTTATCGTTCGGTCTCTCAGTCTGCAACACACGTTCTCTCTTTCTTTCTCCCGGCAATCTTTCTCTCTTCCTAACTGACTTGACTGCTCGTCTCCTGACTGAACCTCCGTCTACATCATCAGTCCCATGATTCGTTGCCTCTACAACGTGAGATATTGACACCACGTTTGAGAACAGTTTTGTGACGCCCTGCTATGGGACTGAACGAAAACTTGAAATGCCCACATTTCTCACACAGTTAGTGTCTAATAACTGAACGCTCCTAATGCTTGCACTTGTTCCAAGATCCAATCTTCTCAAATTGTAATTGATATAACCCAGGGGTCATGCACTAGCCTCGTGTACTCACCGCATTCCCCGTCCCTATAGAACCTTCTTAATCTGATGGAGATGGCCAATTATAGACAGCCTGGAGACGACGCCCCTGACGTGTTTCTCCCCTCGTCATGTACCACTGAATGTTCATCTGATGTGCACATCAGCTCACCTCATCAAAGAGCTTTAATTACTCTAGTGATAATATACTCGGGACTTACCAGAACATTACCTCGTCAAAATTCCATTCTTTATCATGTGATACCTGGGAACAGCACGGAGATGGCAGCCAAGTTGTAGGAGGGGAGCGCACAGTTGGTTAACTGCTCTAAGTGCATTTAACTTATTGGTGGCTAGCGAAACATTTAACATTCTTGTCGCTAACAACATATGGAATATATCTGTGGTTAGCAAAGCATTGAATGTATTTGTGGTTAGAAGCACACTGAATGTATTTGTGGTTAGAAGCACACCTAATATATTTGTGGTTAGAAGCACACTGAATGTATTTGTGGTTAGAAGCACACTGAATATATTTGTGGTTAGAAGCACACTGAATATATTTGTGGTTAGAAGCACACTGAATATATTTGTGGTTAGAAGCACACTGAATATATTTGTGGTTAGAAGCACACCGAATATATTTGTGGTTAGAAGCACACTGAATGTATTTGTGGTTAGAAGCACACCTAATATATTTGTGGTTAGAAGCACACTGAATGTATTTGTGGTTAGAAGCACACTGAATATATTTGTGGTTAGAAGCACACTGAATATATTTGTGGTTAGAAGCACACTGAATATATTTTTGGTTAGAAGCACACTGTTTGTGGTTAGAAGCACACCTAATATATTTGTGCTAGCAAACAAATAGCATTTTAGCTATAGCAATAAATGAAACATAGGTGGCTAGTGACCCGGGACTGTAATACACCAATCTGTAACACACCAGTCTATAATACACCGTTCTGTAATACCCCATTCTTTAATACGCCATTCTGGAATACACCGGTCTGTAAAACATAAATCTGACTTGCTATGGTTTCATAATCTAGTCCACTTTCTTGCGGTCTGTGACGACATCATTATCTCCATTGTGACGTCATATTACAACTCTAATAATGAAATACATTAACAAAGCATTATAGGACTGACGTTGGTTAAAAATGCGATGATGAAATATTTGACACCTGTCAACAATAGAAGTGTGCATTTCATATTATATAGTGTGCTAATGAAATATTTGACAAAGGTCAACACTGGAAGTGTGTACTTCATATTTCATTTTGTGTTGATGAAATATTTGACAGCTACATTTAACAGTGGAAGAGTGTTCTCCCTTTAATATAAAACTAGACCAGCTGCTCGGACATTGTTTCCCTTTAAACTTGAAGATTGAAACATCTCAGCTACATTTATTCTAATACGCCTGGGGTAGTATCATCCCGTCTGGGGCAGTATCATCCAGTCTGGGGCGGTATCATCCCGTCTGGGGCAGTATCATCCCGTCTGGGGCGGTATCACCCCATCTGGGGCAGTATCATCCAGTCTGGGGCAGTATCATCCAGTCTGGGGCGGTATCATCCAGTCTGGGGCAGTATCATCCCGTCTGGAGCAGTATCATCCCGTCTGGGGCAGTATCATCCCGTCTGGGGCAGTATCATCCCGTCTGGGGCGGTATCACCCCGTCTGGGGCAGTCTGGGGCATATCATCCAGTCTGGGGCGGTATCACCCCGTCTGGGGCAGTATCATCTCGTCTGGGGCAGTATCATCCCGTCTGGGGCAGTATCACCCCGTCTGGGGCAGTATCATCCAGTCTGGGGCAGTACCATCCCGTCTGGGGCGGTATCACCCCGTCTGGGGCAGTATCATCCAGTCTGGGGCAGTATCATCCAGTCTGGGGCGGTATCACCCCGTCTGGGGCAGTATCATCCTTCATGTCTGGGGCAGTATCATCCCGTCTGGGGCAGTATCATCCAGTCTGGGGCGGTATCATCCAGTCTGGGGCGGTATCACCCAGTCTGGGGCGGTATCTTTCAGTCTGGGGCAGTATCATCCCATCTGGGGCAGTATCATCCCGGCTGGGGCAGTATCATCCCGGCTGGGGCAGTATCATCCCGTCTGGGGCAGTATCATCCCGGCTGGGGCGGTATCATCCAGTCTGGGGCGGTATCACCCAGTCTGGGGCGGTATCACCCCGTCTGGGGCAGTATCAACCAGTCTGGGGCGGTATCACCCCGTCTGGGGCGGTATCAACCCGTCTGGGGCAGTATCATCCAGTCTGGGGCAGTATCATCCAGTCTGGGGCGGTATCACCCCGTCTGGGGCAGTATCAACCAGTCTGGGGCGGTATCACCCCGTCTGGGGCGGTATCAACCTGTCTGGGGCAGTATCATCCAGTCTGGGGCAGTATCATCCAGTCTGGGGCAATATCATCCAGTCTGGGGCAGTATCATCCTTCAAGTCTTGGGCGGTATCATCCAGTCTGGGGCGGTATCACCCAGTCTGGGGCGGTATCACCCCGTCTGGGGCGGTATCACCCCGGCTGGGGCAGTATCATCCAGTCTGGGGCAGTATCATCCAGTCTGGGGCGGTATCATCCCGGCTGGGGCAGTATCATCCAGTCTGGGGCAGTATCATCCTTCAAGTCTGGGGCGGTATCATCCAGTCTGGGGCGGTATCATCCAGTCTGGGGCAGTATCATCCAGTCTGGGGCAGTATCACCCCGTCTGGGGCAGTAATACGTCAGTTTAAGAGCAGTCTTTTTTTTTACTGAAAGAGACGGTTTGTTCTTATATGAAAATGACAATGAAGTGTGTGGAAGAAACAGTTGGCTGATTATATAAAAGAAACAGTTGGCTGATTATATAAAAGAAACAGTTGGCTGATTATATAAAAGAAACAGTTGGCTGATTATATAAAAGAAACAGTTTGCTGTTTATGAAAGAAACATTGAGCTATCTAAAAAAAGAGACAGTCGGCTGTTGTGTGTAGGAAACTCATCCATATCCAGAAACTACGTTTCAGCTCTATCAACCATTGCATGGTACAAGACCGCCATTAATGAATAGTTGCATTCACATGCCAGTTGCAGTTGTCTGTTTGACTCATCTGCACCTAAACACCGCCTTGCAGGAAGTCTGCTCAGCCTTAAGTAAACAAATCGTGGCTCGTAGATACGCAGTCTTTCGGCCATCTTGGAGACAATGTTCAGTCATCTTCACTCCTACTCCTAGCCTTGAGAATGACGTACAATCAAAGTGAAGCCTAAAAAATTAAAGATGTAGCTTCAAAAACGAATTTTATCATCGGTGGATTCTGTTGATATTACAAATTAACTTTCATTTGTGTTCTTTTGGAACAACGGTTCTCAAATATCTAGTGAGCTGAACGCGTTTGTTTAAAGTTATATAACAAAATGTCAACCAGACCCTCTCCATGCATACCGCATTCTGGCACTCAATCCTTCCTGTCTGGGCCCCCAAGTGATCTGGGATAGAGCTTACTATTTAGCATTGAACAGTGCTGCTTTGGCAGTCGTATTAGCATAAATGGGTCCTTGTAAATTTGGAGAACCCCTGTGCTGTAAGATGCTTCCTGTTTTCCAAGCCCGCACTTCTGGCCGAGGGTCACTGAGTCCACATAGACTCGTGCTACTAGTACATGATCATTGGCAAGACCAGTGTCTCGTGCTACTGTTACAAGACCAGTGTCTCGTGCTACTGTTACAAGACCAGTGTCTCGTGCTACTGTTACAAGACCAGTGTCTCGTGCTACTGTTACAATACTAGTCCCTCTCAAATTATGTTGTTACTGGTAGCACCTAATTTTTACAGGAAGACTTTAAATAAATGGACTTATTATTTAAGTCACATTCCTCTACTAAAATGTATTATTAGGATTCCTAAAAATTGTTACTTTAATTTCTTACATGTTATCCTTTGACTCCTAATTATGATTTCTTTAATTCTTAAAATTATAGAGGGGGAAAAAACTTTAATCCTACACTTTTCATGTATATTTATTGTCATAGTCATATATTTACAACACATTTTAAAGCTTTATGTTTGACCAAAAGACCCCATGTACCGTCTCGTGCGCTATAAATGACTATGTGACGTATACGAAACGGTAACCATGAAAAAAAAAGAGTAGGCTATAAATAGCCTTTGTCATTACAGTTGCTTTGTATTGAACTAACATTAATACTGATTGGCCTGGTCGGTCAGCAGTTACAGGAACAACAAAGGGAACGTCTGTGCTATTGAACGTCTTTAGTGTAACTCTTCAGTTGGCCCACTCTCAGTAGTTGGGCAACACCGAGTAGGTGGGCCACTCTGAGTAGTTGGGCCACAGTAGTTGGGCCACTATGAGTAGTTGGGCCACTCTGAGTAGTTGGACCACACCGAGTAGTTGGGCCACTATTTAGTTGACCACACCGAGTAGTTGGGCCACTATTTAGTTGACCACACCGAGTAGTTGGGCCACTATTTAGTTGACCACACCGAGTAGTTGGGCCACTCTGAGTAGTTGGACCACACCGAGTAGTTGGACCACACCGAGTAGTTGGGCCACTATGAGTAGTTGGGCCACAGTAGTTGACCACACCGAGTAGTTGGGCCACTATGAGTAGTTGGACCACATCGAGTAGTTGGGCCACAGTAGTTGGGCCACTCTGAGTAGTTGACCACACCGAGTAGTTGGGCCACTATGAGTAGTTGGACCACATCAAGTAGTTGGGCCACTATGAGTAGTTGGGCCACATCAAGTAGTTGGGCCACTATGAGTAGTTGGGCCACTATGAGTAGTTGGACCACATCGAGTAGTTGGGCCACTATGAGTAGTTGGGCCACTATGAGTAGTTGGACCACACCGAGTAGTTGGACCACATCGAGTAGTTGGGCCACTATGAGTAGTTGGGCCACTATGAGTAGTTGGGCCACTATGAGTAGTTGGGCCACTATGAGTAGTTGGACCACACCGAGTAGTTGGACCACATCGAGTAGTTGGGCCACTATGAGTAGTTGGACCACACCGAGTAGTTGGACCACACCGAGTAGTTGGGCCACTATGAGTAGTTGGGCCACTATTAGTAGTTGGACCACACCGAGTAGTTGGGCCACTATGAGTAGTTGGGCCACTATTAGTAGTTGGGCCACTATGAGTAGTTGGGCCACTATGAGTAGTTGGGCCACTATGAGTAGTGCGGTCACTATTAGTAGTTGGACCACACCGAGTAGTTGGGCCACTATGAGTAGTTGGGCCACTGTTAGTAGTTGGACCACACCGAGTAGTTGGGCCACTATGAGTAGTTGAGCCACTATTAGTAGTTGGACCACACCGAGTAGTTGGGCCACTATGAGTAGTTGGGCCACTATTAGTAGTTGGACCACACCGAGTAGTTGGGCCACTATGAGTAGTTGGCCCACTATTATTAGTAGTTGGACCACACCGAGTAGTTGAGCCACTTTGTGTCACTGAGCTACCCTGTGTTATTTGTCTCCAGTGTGTATGTGGTAGTATGTGTATATCTCTCAATGTGGTTGAGTTCGTGTATTATGGTCTCTGCGTATTTGGGTCACTTTGTGTTATTTGTCTCCCGTGTGTATGTGGTAATATGACATTGTGTATGTGGTAATATGTGTATATCTCTCAATGTGGTTGAGTACGTGTATTATGGTCTCTGCGTATTGGGTCACTTTGTGTTATTTGTCTCCCGTGTTTATGTGGTAATATGACATTGTGTATGTGGTAATATGACATTGTGTATGTGGTAATATGACATTGTGTATGTGGTAATATGACATTGTGTATGTGGTAATATGACATTGTGTATGTGGTAATATGACATTGTGTATGTGGTAATATGACATTGTGTATGTGGTAATATGACATTGTGTATGTCGGTCCCTGTTTGTGATTGAGTATGTTGAGTATTACCTCTCTGTGTTGTTAAGCCCATATGTTTGTGTATATGGTTGAGCACATATGTTTGTGTGTATGGTTGAGCACATATGTTTGTGTGTATGGTTGAGCACATATGTTTGTGTGTATGGTTGAGCCTTTTATGACGACTGAGTTCCAAGAGCTTTATATCATGGCGTTGACTACAAAATGTGTTGAGAGCCACTTTTTGTGTATAATAGTATTATTAATACGTTCACTTATCTTCCTATAAACAAAATGACTTATACGTGTCACTAGTCCATTCATTTAGTTGACCAGAAAATCACTTTCCTAACATTTAACATGACCCTCACTTGACCATCCATAAACAATACACTGAGTCAACAAGACTTTCCCTTACCCATGAATGGTCAAGGCCTACAGTTGCCACGCTATTTACAATAAAGCTACAGAGAAAGTTGCCTGGTAACTAGTTAGAGACATGCCAGTTAAGCCCATTAAGTGAACTTGGTCTAGAAATCCAAAGCTTACCGGCCCGTTTAGAGATAATAGCATCTTGGAGGTAGCACTGAGGTGCACGCGCTTGTTGCCTCCCTTTTATTCTCTCTTCTTACCTAGGAGATTCATTTACGGATCCATTTTTACCCGAGGTGTGGAAAAATATGTCTTCCCAAAAAACATCCAACTGGACGCCATCACGTCTGCCCATCAGTCACGTGACGCAGACCATCAGGGTCCCCCTCCCCCAGTCGTTAACGTTGTCAGTAGTTTAAAATTTCCTATGATTTCAATTGAACATCTGGGTGATGTGGGCCCCAATGACAACTTTAAGAGCGGCAGTTATGCCCCTCTCACCGACGTTAACCACTGACAGTAGTGTCGAGGTTTGCACCTAACAACTGAAAGTTGAAGGCAGACGTGGGGGCAGAAGGGAAAAAAACTGCTATTGAAAAATCTCTTAGAAATGTAAAGGGGGTGTAGGTAGGGGCGGAGTTTACGGGGAAATAAAACTCGTCATTTTGACACCACCTCTGGTGCTTTTTTTTTATTGTTTAAATATGTTTCCCCCCTCTCCTCTCCCTCCCTCTCCATTTTTACATGTGTCAGTTACCCTGAGAGCAAGCACGCCTCCTCGCTTGTCTGCCCCTGCTATTGGTCGATGGGCGGATTGTACCGAATCACCCCACGACACAGTTGCTGTTTACCGAGCTCTGACGTGAGGGCCGGCGGCTTGTTGAACACAAGGGGGGTAAGGCACGTCTTACTAGGCCAAACCGAGATGTGAGGTGTTGGGATTTTTTTAACACCCCCGTCCCCCATCTAAGTTAGTCCCCCCCCCCGCCTTCCTCCAGCGGCCATCAAACAGTCTTGTTACAATGTTTTCATACTGCTAGTGTTCAAGTCGACCAACTTGATGCATTTAACACCGAGTGACTCCGACACACCAGCCTGGAAATATGCTACCGCCGTTGTGATCGCTGCTAGTATCGGCGCGACTCGTCTGCTGGCAAGTTTCAGTAAATATTTGTTGTTGTCCTCCCATCGTCCGGCCTGGGAGTCCGTTGAGGTCAGTTTCGGACAACAGGGGACGACCTCCAGTGGCTATTGTGTCGGGACGATACATGTTGTGATCCTGTCGCGGCATCGGCAGTGAGGCCCAGGCTGATTATCCGCAGCTTGCTCGTGACATCATTTATCGGCGTGTCGAGCCCATCCCAGTATTGAGTAGATGAATGAACCCAGTGACGAGTGGATGTACCGTCGTAACGCTGGAGAAATGGACCTAACTCTTAACGTGCTGATTGATTCCCTGGGACTCTGACCGTGTAGAGAAATGTGTAAATCTCGTTTGATGATCAATCGTAGTTTTGTGGTTAGCTGTGCTTCTCTTGTCACTTCTAGATGTTCATAACTATTTGATTAGTTTACGTCTGCTTGCCCGTCTAAGATCTTTTTTGTTATTAATTGAAAGCTTGAAGGTTTTCCTATGGTCTAATATATAATGTGTACGAACCGTCATGATGGTCACACGATATTGATATGACGCCCGTGTTGACTGCCTGTTTTCTACAATTTCATGGTTTTAGAAACATCTTGGTTCTTTTCTGTAAACATCAAGTTGGTTTATTTATTTATAATTTATTGATTCTTCTTTTCAAGCTGATTTAAAACTTTTTAAAAAAATATTCGAAATATATTAATAAATATAGAATTAATCCATGTTACAAAAGTACGCTATTAATTGTAGATAATGTTATAAATTTAACAGTTAAAAATAATTGTGTTGAAATTAGGCCACAATTAACGGTAGACTCCAGAAGGTCAAATGTTTTTTGTTAGTCATCGAAAGTTAAAACAAAACAGTTGAAATATCCGCCTAGCTCTGTGTCCGGTTTCTCGTGTCCTTATTTTAGTCAAGTTTCCAACAATGGCTTGACACTCCGAACTATTATGAAGTATAACCAAGGTTGTTTTATGTAACATCAATTGTGTTTTCATTATTAACGCTGTTGCTATTTCACTGTCGTATATTCAAATTGATCTAGTATACAAGAAACTATTAGAAAAATGGCAACATTTGATAATTGCCCTCGACCGTACCTCGAGCCACGGGGAAAATCCGCGTACTTAATATCATCTACGTCAGCAGCTGCAGTTGGATCAGTCGGGCTTTTAATGCGTAGTTTACTTGAATGTTTCCCTGAAAGAATTTAGATCACTCTGGCGTAACTTGCACCGGTTCACCCCTTACTATACAACACAGTTTGGATACGAATTTCTCCAGTTGGTAGGCGTACTGCGAAATCTTGTCATTTTATCTTGGCCTAGTTGTATGTGGGGGAAGTAGATATGTGTTTATTCACTGAGTGGCGGAAATGAAGGAATCCGCTTGAACCGATTTGGGACTATTTTCTCTAAGTGTGATTCTCTAACCGTGTGAGTACTGTTCTGATGGGGGAAATAAACAGATGACGTATCCAAACATTACGATTTGCTGCACTCATTAGCTGGCAATTTAAGTCACTCGACTATAATTTGCGCCGTACTGAGCCAACAATGTGTTTCTAACCAGAGGAGGATTTATTACTATAATGTAGTGTCATGTATTCCATTGTTGCCACTGATACGTAGTATAAGATAGTGGTACAACTAGAGTCATTAGTGGTACAACAACCAGAAGCGTAACTGGGTTTTCCGCGCCCTTGGCTAATTCATTTTTGGCGCCCTTGAGAAATAGAGAAAATACTAAATTATACACAATAAATTGATTATTGAAGTAGCTCTCGGCGCCCTTGGCAACTGCCCCGATGCCAAGTTGTTGTTACGCCTCTGACAACAACAGTCGGTAATGATACAACTACAGTCTTTAATGGTACTAGACTTCAGTCCAAAGTGGTAAAACTAGTCGAAAGTGGTAAAACTACATAGAGAGGTTCAGTTGTAGACAATAGGTCAGTTTTATATTGCTAGAGTTCATTGTGGCACAGCTAGAGTTCATTGTGGTACAGCTAGAGTTCATTGTGGTACAGCTAGAGTTCATTGTGGTACAGCAAGAGTGAATTGTGGCACAGCTAGAGTTCATTGTGGTACAGCTAGAGTTCATTGTGGTACAGCAAGAGTAAATTGTGGTCAAACTAGAGTTGATTGTAGTAAAACTAGATTTGATTGTGCTTCAACTAGATTTGATTGTGCTACAACTAGAGTTGATTGTTCTACAACTAGATTTCCCACAGTTTGTGAGAATATTTCCGTTTATTTGGCTGAATTACTGACAAATGTTGTTGTTTGTTGTTTGTTTTTTTAAAATAAATAATCACATTTATGTTAGTTTGCTGTTTATTTAAACAAAGCTGACAGCATTTGAGTTTCCCGAGCAAGAAAAATGTTCCAAGATCGGGTGTTTAAAAGGAGTAGGGTCCCCAGATACTCTCCCGTGTTCTCATTTGCCGATAAAATTTCTTGTCACTTAACTTAGCCCAAATGTTGTTATAACTGTTGTCAGTCGTGCCATGTTCCCTGTAGCACAAAGTATGCCATCATGCGGGGAAGTTGTCCCGCTATCATTTAAAGGTCTGATTTAGTTTAAAGTTAACAGCCAGCAGAGATATATCATTCTAAAATTTGTTATCAGTAGGACATTTTGACTCCGACGAACCTTTGAGTTGAGGAAACATTGGATATAAGTTGAATTCTCCTGGACATACTAACATTAATATCCGATTGGACATGGACTTTGGCCTCGCCGAGGCATAGACTTGTGTCCCGCTAACTTTAGGACATCTGTGTCCTGTAGGACCAATCTCGCGTTCTTTGCTTGAGTGATTGTATCACATTGAAACAGCTGCCTTTGATGATGCTCTCATTCTGTGATGCCCGTCAGCCGCGCATGTTCCCAGAATATGCCCCGTACGGTGCCCCACACCGGCCCCGGATGGACCCCACAAACGATGTTTTTACCTGTCTGTTTGGGGACCTCTTTGTCAAATGGTAGGTGCTCTCAGAATTTTTTATTTTATTAACCACTCATCTCTAGCCGTTACAAGTACACATTAACCACTCATCTCTACCGTTACAAGTACACATTAACCACTCATTCTCTAGCCGTTACAAGTACACATTAACCACTCATCTCTGCCGTTACAAGTACACATTAACCACTCATTTCTGCCGTTACAAGTACACATTAACCACTGTCCCACTATCTGTTACGTGGTTATCATGTAAAACTACATTAACCATTCACCCCACTTCGATGGATTACATGCATGGTTATCGTGTAAAGTGTAATAGTACATTAACTATTCATACCATTACTAACGGTTACATGTTTATTATGAATTGCTACATTGACCATTCACCCTACTTCTAGTCATTATAAGGTTATCATGTAAAATTACATTAACCATTCTCCCACTTCTAGTCATTATAATGTTATCATGTAAAACTACTAGGGCTGTTATCGATTAATTTAAATTTAAACGTTAACTTTTGAAAAATTATCGATTAATTAATCGATAATTTCGATTAAAGCCAAAATAGAAATTTATGACGTCATTAAACTGAACATTTCTCACGGACATTGAAAATTAAGAATATTTTGAACTAAATTTTATGATTATCACAATGTGTTGATACTTGATCGGATGTTTGTGCTTAAGGTGTCAGCGATGTTAACGATGTATTTGATCCTTTAAAAGAGTATTATTTATGCCAGTGAACACAGTAAACTTTTTCACCATCTTCGACTTTGCCATCCGCAGTTAGCTTAAAAACATAATTTTTGCTCAACTTTCTAGTTATATGTTTAAATTTAACTGCGCTGATGCTGTCAGCCATTTTTCATTTGACGTCTGCCGGTCCACATAAAATAATAAAATAAATTATAATATTACGCGGGAGAAGTTTGTACGCAAAAAAATATATATAAATTATTATTAATTATTAATAATTAATTATTTATTAATAAACATTTTTAAAAATATTATAATTATTTTCTTTAATTTTAATTGAATTTTAATCGATAAAAAAATGTAACGATTAATCGAGAAATTAATCGTTAATTTCCGCAGCCCTAAAAACTACATTAACCATTCACCCCACTTCTAGCCATTACTTGGTTTTTATGTATAACTACATTAACCATTAACCACGAGTTATGTTTTGCAAACACAGAAATGCATTCAAATTGGAAATATCCCCCATTTCTTACCAGCCGTGTGCGTCCCGAATACGTTGAAATCTTCATTTTAATCATCCGATTTGTGTCACGTTTATAGTTACTTTGATAGACTTCTCAATTTAAACACCTGCAGTAATGTGTTTAGTGAAAGTTGCATCTAGGTTTACCATCAGCGAGTAGATATAAATGTAAATGTGTATGTTGCTGTTTAACTCCATTTACTGCGGCATTTTTTATAATAATTTTTTTTATCAGTAACCCTCAGTTTTATGTATTTTAAAATATGTAGGGGTGGGGAGGGGGGAATCCCGCTGCTATACAACTTGCCAGACTGTCACTCCTGCTATACAACTTGCCAGACTGTCACTCCTGCTATACAACTTGCCAGACTGTCACTCCTGCTATACAACTTGCCAGACTGTCACTCCTGCTATACAACTTGCCAGACTGTCACTCCTGCTATACAACTTGCCAGACTGTCACTCCTGCTATACAACTTGCCAGACTGTCACTCGAGTTACCCTCTTTTTTCGTATACTTTCGGGTGATAACCTTAAGGGTGTTGCCATTTTGCCTTGCTGGCTGTGTCCTTTCGGGCTCTATAAATGACAAACAACTATTTTATTTTTGTTGTTGTTGATATATTTGAACCCGAGACATTATGTTTGTTTAAATATATATTGTATATCTATTGACGTTATATTGACGTGACATCTAAGCAAATATCAGTCCTTGATAAAGTTACAGGAACTTCCGAAGGCTTTTATTAATACTGCATGTCATGGACCGTATTGTTGTACAATTAAATATACATTATAAAAGAGAAAATATACTTTCAAAATAAAGTTAAAAAGACATTACCTAAAATTAATTAGTTATTGCATGTATTATAAATAATTAAAATTTGGTACTTTTCATAGTTTGTAATCGCGTATCTCCCTTCATCTTCAAGTGTAATTTTTTCTCCCTTGAATTTTTGTTTTTAAATCTTTTTTAATGTATATATAAACATCGTGCCTCTTGATCCCCCCAACATAGGTTCTTATTGCTACTGTCTCTCGTATAACTTAATGGAACCTTTTGTTATTTTTAAAGTTTTATTTTGTGCAATTTTTAATATTTTTAAAAAGTCTTTAATCTTTAATAAAGAAGATAATTTTTGATGATCCTTGAGATGCTAAATTTTGTTACAATTTTCCTGTCCTGATCATAATGTCCGGATCTAAAAATATACAAAATATCTAACCCCACCCCCTCCTGACGTAACATCACTGGTGTAGAAGGAAGTAGAGTTAGCTGTCATCTGTTACGTCCAGATAAAATTACGATTGTATTTCCTTGTTTGTACTTTGGTCTTATTGCCCTGGTCTTACTTGATCAATGTCTTGTAAACTTAGAGCAATGACTTAAGATTTGGAAAAATAATATAATTTTAGAATTATTAAACACAAAAATATATAATAATTACTTGGACAAGGGTAAAAAAAACCGCTTATAATTAAATGAATACTTCGCAATAAGGTAAAAACATGACTGTATAGAAACAGATAATGACTTCATCAGCAATACTTGTACCTAAAAGATTTCTTTTCATAAAGGTTATTACCTTAAAGCAGAACCAGTACCGAAAACTGTATGATAAGTTGTATTATATAATTGTAGTAGAATTTTTTATTACTTTAAATGAGCGTTGTCACCTGAACCCTCGTCCTGTCCTCGGTTTGTGATCGCGGGGACACAGTTATGTCTTGTTGGGCCTGCATGCTTCACCAACTTCAAGGCTTGTCAGGAGATTTCTTCATGTCTTGAAGTGGGCGTGGGGGCGCAGTCAATGACAAATACATTATAGAAATAAATATCAGTTTGTAATCGTTTTTAAACGGTTTCGATTCTTGATATACTTTACAATAAATAAACTGTTATAATTGTTTTAGTGTCTATCTGCATTAAATGAGATAAATAAATTTGGCAATCATAAATAACATATTTAATAGACACGCTGAACTTTAGATAGGATCTAGAAATGCAAGTAGAAATATTGCTCTAAATCTTCATTGCGTTGGGCCACTGGTTGGGGATGTGAATTTCGTTACGTCATGCAAGTTGTGGGAATAGGTTAGCGTTAAGTTGAGTGAGTCGGAATGAAAAGCTTAACAAGAAAACTATTATTAATTAGAATGATAACCTCTCAAGGTCAGATTATTTTACCCCTCACATCACGTCATTCTTCTGTCAAAAAACACAAATATCATTTAGAAATAATTATTTATTTAGATGTGAAAAACGCGAAATGTTGATTTAAGTTTGTTTTTCTTCAAAATATTTCAAATGAAATAGTTTTGAAAATATGCCAGGTATTTCTGTTGACGTTGCTGGAGCCATAAATTGACATTTCGATTAAATTAATTGATTTTCAATTTTCATAGAATATGTTTTGATGAGTTGATTATAATGATAAAATCGTGACTTGCCCCTGCACCGCCCCCGGGGGGGGGGCTACAGTCAATATTTGTGCGGCATGTTTGGACGCCGTGGTTCTTGGTGCTACACAGATAAGCAACAAAATAATTTGAAATATTTCCCGTATAGGCCTGATGTTTGTCTATCAACAAGTTTAATCGACTCTATGTCTATTTTTAGAAATTAAAAAATCACAGGTTAAAAAAGTTTCAGGCAAGAAAGCAAACAAGCAAACACACAAGTCAACACACGGCTCAGTTTAATGGCTTTTAAGATTCCCTCCTCGACTCTCCCCCCTCCACCCCTTTTTCGATACACGAGAGTTATCCTTTAAAAAATATATCTATGCACGTAGACTTATCGCCCGTTGGTATATCAGGGAAAAGCCTCAAATGGTCTAAAAGGCACCGCTGTATAATTTTGGTGTGGACTATGTCGTAAGCAATGTTCCCTCTAAGGTTCGTTGGTCCGTGGACTATGTCGTAAGCAATGTTCCCTCTAAGGTTCGTTGGTCCGTGTGCAGAACACAAAAACTCGTGTGCAAAGTTGCACAGCATCCATTTTGGGTGCAACATTTATAAAATTTGCTGTGCGGTAATTCTAAACTGCTGCGCGCGTCGGTCAGATATCTGCGCGGCCGCGCAGCTTAAAAGAATAATTGGTCGTAAGTCTGCAGTGTTTGGTTGACTGTCTTTGATAGCAGTGAGAAGAAAGTACTTTATTGCATTATAACATGTCTTTTCAAAACTTAAAGACGAAATTATTCAAATGATATCTATTATAAATGATGTAATGCGCATTTGATTTCTTAAATAAGTGCACTTATAGCGTCAATAATTTCATGTCTATCATTTAGTCCAGGGAATATCTTTATAATAAAATAATGTCTTTCATTTAGTCCAGGGAATATCTCTATAATAAAATAAAATAATAATGTCTGTCATTTAGCATTGAGTCCATTAAATGTCTTGTCTATCATCGAGTCCATTAAATGTCTCCATTAATTCGAGGCCCTAATCCAAGTAGATGTGTTTAGTATTTTAAGCCTCACTGTTATATAGTATTTAATGGATGCTACCGTTGATAGCGTCCTGTGTGGTGTTCTATGGATGCCACCGTTGATAGCGTCCTGTGTGGTGTTCTATGGATGCCACCGTTGATAGCGTCCTGTGTGGTGTTCTATGGATGCTACCGTTGATAGCGTCCTGTGTTGTGTTCTATGGATGCCACCGTTGATAGCGTCCTGTGTGGTGTTCTATGGATGCCACCGTTGATAGCGTCCTGTGTGGTGTTCTAATGATTCAGTATATAACCTCGGGGCTTGTCGATCAGCCATTGATCCGTTAGTGAGCCAGGATTTGAATGTGTTTCAGGGCTACCAGTAGATTGCTCTCGGGAGAAGGGATTCTGCAACACAATCAATAACACAGCATGGGCTAATACTTAAACACTTGAACACAACAAACAATTCTTACTGGAAACAAAAGCATCGCCATTTATATGGAGGCCGAATACTTTGAAACGCTGTGCGATAGTGTAGTACACTGTGACATCTGTAGTTTTGTAGGGCACTGTCAATATCTCAGGGCATAATTCGTTGTGCCCTGCTCATAGCTGAAATGGTCATAGTGTGAATGGCACTTTCAATAGTTTAGGCCTAGTCAGTAGTGCACATCAGATAGCTTGCATTTATCGTGTAGTGCACAGCCAATAGCTCAGGCATAGTTGTTAGTGCATTGTCAAATGCTCAGACGTAAATTTACAGGGCACTGTCAATAGCTCATAGACGTAGTTTTATAGTGCACTGTCAATAGCTCAGACGTAGTTTTATAGGGCACTGTCAATAGCTCAGACGTAGTTTTATAGGGCACTGTCAATAGCTCAGACGTAGTTTTATAGTGCACTGTCAATAGCTCAGACGTAGTTTTATAGGGCACTGTCAATAGCTCAGACGTAGTTTTATAGGGCACTGTCAATAGCTCAGACGTAGTTTTATAGGGCACTGTCAATAGCTCAGACGGTGGTTCTATTGTTGTTTCTCTGTATTGTTTCTTTCATAGCGTTCATTGTTATTCGTCTTATTGTTTAAGTTCTATCCTACGATTATAGGATTCATGACGTTTTGAATTATGATCTAAGGCTCATGGCATTTCTATTTTCGATCTATTTGAAAATCAATACAAAAAGGTATCTATTGACGTCCATTGTTAACCAGCCACACACGCTCTCTCTCTCTCTCTCTCTCTCTCTCTCTCTCTCTCTCTCTCTCTCTCTCTCTCTCTCTCTCTCTCTCTCTCTCTCTCTCTCTCTCTCTCTCTCTCTCTCTCTCTCTCTCTCTCTCTCTCTCGCCCTCTCTCTTTCTGTCTCTGTATCTCTTTCTATTTATCTCTCTTTGTCTCTCTCTCTCCAATTCTATGTCTTATTGAGCTTCACTTCTCTCCACTCCCCATTCCCCTCCCCACCTTTATGTTCTGTCGCCCAGAGATTTAAGAGCACTTTACGATGACCCCGTCAGTGTGTATGTGTGTGTGGGGGGGAAGGGTGCGTGTGTGTGTTCACCTGTGAATAATTTATGCAAATTTGTATTCCTCTGTGCTAAGACGTCGTCCCGTTACAAGAGATCAGAATACCTGACAGGAGACTGGCCTCGGTCCCTACTTCACCCTGTCATCGGTCCCTACTTCACCCTGGCCTCGGTCCCTACTTCACCCTGGCCTCGGTCCCTACTTCACCCTGTCATCGGTCCCTACTTCACCCTGGCCTCGGTCCCTACTTCACCCTGGCCTCGGTCCCTACTTCACCCTGTCATCGGTCCCTACTTCACCCTGGCCTCGGTCCCTACTTCACCCTGTCATCGGTCCCTACTTCACCCTGGCCTCAGTCCCTACTTCACCCTGGCCTCGGTCCCTACTTCACCCTGGCCTCGGTCCCTACTTCACCCTGGCCTCGGTCCCTACTTCACCCTGTCATCGGTCCCTACTTCACCCTGTCATCGGTCCCTACTTCACCCTGGCCTCGGTCCCTACTTCACCCTGGCCTCGGTCCCTACTTCACCCTGTCATCGGTCCCTACTTCACCCTGGCCTCGGTCCCTACTTCACCCTGTCATCGGTCCCTACTTCACCCTGTCATCGGTCCCTACTTCACCCTGTCATCGGTCCCTACTTCACCCTGTCATCGGTCCCTACTTCACCCTGTCATCGGTCCCTACTTCACCCTGTCATCGGTCCCTACTTCACCCTGGCCTCGGTCCCTACTTCACCCTGTCATCGGTCCCTACTTCACCCTGTCATCGGTCCCTACTTCACCCTGTCAGCGGTCCCTACTTCACCCTGGCCTCGGTCCCTACTTCACCCTGTCATCGGTCCCTACTTCACCCTGGCCTCGGTCCCTACTTCACCCTGGCCTCGGTCCCTACTTCACCCTGGCCTCGGTCCCTACTTCACCCTGGCCTCGGTCCCTACTTCACCCTGTCATCGGTCCCTACTTCACCCTGGCCTCGGTCCCTACTTCACCCTGTCATCGGTCCCTACTTCACCCTGGCCTCGGTCCCTACTTCACCCTGGCCTCGGTCCCTACTTCACCCTGGTCTCGGTCCCTACTTCACCCTGTCATCGGTCCCTACTTCACCCTGGCCTCGGTCCCTACTTCACCCTGTCATCGGTCCCTACTTCACCCTGGCCTCGGTCCCTACTTCACCCTGGCCTCGGTCCCTACTTCACCCTGTCATCGGTCCCTACTTCACCCTGGCCTCGGTCCCTACTTCACCCTGGCCTCGGTCCCTTCTTCACCCTGGCCTCGGTCCCTACTTCACCCTGTCATCGGTGCCTACTTCACCCTGGCCTCGGTTCCCTACTTCACCCTGGCCTCGGTCCCTACTTCACCCTGGCCTCGGTCCCTACTTCACCCTGGTCTCGGTCCCTACTTCACCCTGGTCTCGGTCCCTACTTCACCATGGCCTCGGTCCCTACTTCACCCTGGCCTCGGTCCCTACTTCACCCTGGCCTCGGTCCCTACTTCACCCATGGCCTCGGTCCCTACTTCACCCTAGCCTCGGTCCCTACTTCACCCTGGCATCGGTCCCTACTTCACCCTGGCCTCGGTCCCTATTTCACCCTGGCCTTGGTCCCTACTTCACCCGGCAACGTTTTACAATACTGGGTGTTGGTGTCTTACAATACTGGGTGTTGGTGTCTTACAATACTGCGTGTTGGTGTCTTACAATACTGGGTGTTGGTGTCTTACAATACTGGGTGTTGGTGTCTTACAATACTGGGTGTTGGTGTCTTACAATACTGGGTGTTGGTGTCTTACAATACTGGGTGTTGGTGTCTTACAATACTAGGTGTTGATGTCTTACAATACTGGGTGTTGGTGTCTTACAATACTGGGTGTTGGTGTCTTACAATACTGGGTGTTGGTGTCTTACAATACTGGGTGTTGGTGTCTTACAATACTGGGTTTTGGTGTCTTACAATACTGGGTGTTGATGCAGTTGAATAGACTCAAAAGATATCAAAACAAATATCAACTAGACTTATCTCCTCATTGGTAGGATCACTTACACGTTAGACTTATTATTGACACTTGAATGGGGTGGGGCATGATCGTGGACACGCCTTCTTTTGCCATCAAGGGAACAAGTAAAGCAATAAAAGTATTATTTTGTAACTAAATATTGATCAAAGTTTCAGATGCTTTCATTCATCTAGTATAAAAATGGCTCATTACTGGATGGCGCCATTTTTTTTATCACCGCACATTTTAATGTGGTCCTATTTCTCAACATCTTTATTTTTACGCACGCCTTGGAGGGTCCAACATTAAATGAAAGGTGGAGAGGGGTCCACGTCGATGCTAAGGTTTTGTGTACAGATATGATGTTCAGTGTTTCAATGATCTTGTCCCTTTGTTGGGGTCTCTTTCTGTTGTGCTTGTTTGAAAGCAGTGAATGATATAAAGAGTTATTGTTGGTATACAGGAGTCAGACCGCTGTTTGACTAAGTACTAACAGAAATTAAAGCATGATTTCAACAGATCCCTGATGTTGCATTGAGCCAGCAAACTGATGTTGCATTGAGCCAGCAAACTGATGTTGCATTGAGCCAGCAAACTGATGTTGCATTGAGCCAGCATACTGCACTGGTTCATTATCATTCGGTGGTTTTGGACGTTCACTTGCTGAAAACAAACCAAAAATTTACCAGTTTAATTAAAGTAAAAGCTATTTTCCACCAAAACAACATCTGCTGCTGCAGGAAACAACGCAAATAAACCTGATTGTCTGGGACCGGCTACTTAGCGCCTCAATGGTTAAACATGCAGTTCTGAAATAATTTACCAAACCTAACGCAGCATCAGTGTTTGCACCAGAATAGTAATTATAGTAATATGAGATTAGTGATAATTTGAGATAAGAAATGTTACGAGATTAATGAGTATTACCAGGTATCATAAACATGTTATTTGTGCTCTTAATTTCAGAGTGAAAGGTTAGAACGTGGATAAGGAAATATTCTTTAGACATGACATTTGGTAACATTAACTACCGCAAACAACAACAATACCGATCTCCCAAAGAATTTGATTAACAAAAGGCAGATTGAAATTGATATTTTTATAAAGTTTATTAACACCTACTGCTGATGTATTCCTTTTTAAACTATCAATGAATTTTATAAAATTAAGAATCAACTACATGGAACAAATTTAGTTTTTCTCAAGAGCAATATAGAAAAAAAAATCCATATACCTACTATTCACCTGTATTAGTAATAGGGGCAAAATGTGTGAGGTCAGGGTGAGAGAAGTTATCTATAATAGAGCTAAATGATTCTGAACTCATGTGGATGCATATTCATACAATAGATATCAAGTATTTGATACAAAATTATTGTTGACGGTAAGGATTCTAATGAATGTTGGTGTAAAGGATGCAAAAAGGATTGTTGTAGGTAAGGATTCTAATGATTGCTGATGCTAAAGATTCTAATGAGTGTTGATAGTCAGGTTCCTGAAAGCGAGAATAGCAAACAGAGTCTGTCTGCTAATAATTTATTTTAGGATTATTTTTCATCAAATAAGAGATTCCATCGATGTGTGATTGTAGCGATGGGAGGCCGTCCCGCGCCTTGAGACAATACGTCCTAACCACTGGTGCCGGGGAGCCTAATTGATCAGTTGAGAAATGCAGGAATTTATTTGCTCAGGTATGAATGGGTTCGCCTCAGGAGTTTGAATTGCTGGATGCTATAATGGCAAATACCGGGCTGTGATCGATCGGCCTGCTGTAAGCGATTGATCGCTGCATGTAGGGGACAGCTCGCTATTCGCTTCATATAATAGTTTAGGATAGCTGGGTGGGTCAAAATGGCGTTTAGGATAGCTGAGTGTGGGTCAAAATGGCGTTTAGGATAGCTGGGTGGGTCAAAATGGCGTTTAGGATAGCTGGGTGGGTCAAAATGGCGTTTAGGATAGCTGGGTGGGTCAAAATGGCGTTTAGGATAGCTGGGTGGGTCAAAATGGCGTTTAGGATAGCTGAGTGGGTCAGCATGGGGTTTAGGATAGCTGAGTGGTTGAACACGGAATTTGGGATAGCTAGATTGAAAAACATATATACTAAGTTGTGTGTATGTATAAATACAATTGATGTGATTTATTTTTTACAGTTTTGCCGTAAAGTTGATCAAAAAAGTTTGAATTTTGTAACAGGTAATCCTCATGTAACATGTAATTTAACATGTTATTTTGTAATTGTTATGCTAAAGCACTGAAATGTTCAATGTAAATAACTTTTATATCACAGAATTTCTCTCTACTCACATTTCCCTTTCGTGTGTAAAGTTTATTTGGCTGGAGTGCAATTCTCTCTTCTTCGAATCAGTTTCTTGGTGCTAACCTAAAAGGTCGCCTGCGATGATGACCGAGTGCTACCTTCAGTTGGCGGGCTGGCCCATTCCGAGTGCTACCTCTAGTTGGCTCGGTGGCCCATACTGAGTGCTACCTTCAGTTGGCGGGCTGGCCCATTCCGAGTGCTACCTTCAGCTGGCTGTGTGGCCCATACTGAGTGCTACCTTCAGTTGGTTGGCTGGCCCATTCCGAGTGCTACCTTCAGCTGGCTGTGTGGCCCATACTGAGTGCTACCTTCAGCTGGCTGTGTGGCCCATACTGAGTGCTACCTTCAGTTGGTGGGCTGGCCCATACTGAGTGCTACCTTCAGCTGGCTGGCTGTGTGGCCCATACTGAGTGCTACCTTCAGTTGGCGGGGTGGCCCATACTGAGTGCTACCTCTAGTTGGCTCGGTGGCCCATACTGAGTGCTACCTTCAGCTGGCTGTGTGGCCCATACTGAGTGCTACTTTCAGCTGGCGGGCTGGCCCTTTCCGAGTTCTACCTCTAGTTGGCTCGGTGGCCCATACTGAGTGCTACCTTCAGTTGGCTGTGTGGCCCATTCGCTTACATTAACAACCATCTGGCCCAAGTGTAGGTTTTAGGGTTATGGGCCAAGGTGGGGGGGTCTTCTGGGCTTTCAGACTGATCAATGGTGTTATATTGTACTTTATGCCTCCATGGGTCAAAAACAAAGCAAACTATATTAGCATTGGTTGTGTATAACATTATCAATTGTGAATGTTCCACACATTCATTGTCCTACATTTTTTTTCTTTAATTATGAAAAGACTTTTTTTTGTAAACTATAGTTGAAATGCACAAATAAGTGCAATGTTATTTCTGAAAATTTACTCAAATTTTTCACGCCAATACAAAGTGCAAAAACATTTTTTTTTAATACAGTAATGAATACTGTGTAATTCTGCTCTCTATTAGTTGTCATTGGCTTGCTAGTACTGCTCTCTATTGGTTGCTGGCTTGCTAGTACTGCTCTCTATTGGTTGCTGGCTTGCTAGTACTGCTCTCTATTGGTTGCTGGCTTGCTAGTACTGCTCTCTATTGGTTGCTGGCTTGCTAGTACTGCTCTCTATTGGTTGCTGGCTTGCTAGTACTGCTCTCTATTGGTTGCTGGCTTGCTAGTACTGCTCTCTATTGGTTGCTGGCTTGCTAGTACTGCTCTCTATTGGTTGCTGGCTTGCTAGTACTGCTCTCTATTGGTTGCTGGCTTGCTAGTACTGCTCTCTATTGGTTGCTGGCTTGCTAGTACTGCTCTCTATTAGTTGTCATTGGCTTGCTAGTACTGCTCTCTATTGGTTGCTGGCTTGCTAGTACTGCTCTCTATTGGTTGCTGGCTTGCTAGTACTGCTCTCTATTAGTTGTCATTGGCTTGCTAGTACTGCTCTCTATTGGTTGCTGGCTTGCTAGTACTGCTCTCTATTAGTTGTCATTGGCTTGCTAGTACTGCTCTCTATTAGTTGTCATTGGCTTGCTAGTACTGCTCTCTATTAGTTGTCATTGGCTTGCTAGTACTGCTCTCTATTGGTTGTCTTGGCTTGCTAGTACTGCTCTCTATTAGTTGTCATTGGCTTGCTAGTACTGCTCTCTATTAGTTGTCATTGGCTTGCTAGTACTGCTCTCTATTGGTTGCTGGCTTGCTAGTACTGCTCTCTATTAGTTGTTTGCTAGTAAAACTTTCTATCCTTCTGCACAGCCTCTCTTTGGCCGAAGGCATTTTAAAATTAAAGAATATGATATTTTTATTCCTAACGCTTATAAGCGTTTTTTTTTCATCTTATAATTTTTTTTTGTAATTTATCTATTTTTTTAAATTATTTGAATATTTACATGTAAGTGCGAGCACTCCTACTAATCGTGACGTCATCTTAATTGTTGTGCCATTTTTTAAAAAAAATTAGCATGTTTTGTTTCTCTATTTAACAGGTTGTGTTTTATTCTATCTATTTTACTCCACATGGCGGGGGCACATTCCCCGCGTAGTAAATGTCTATGTATTTTATAAACAGGTGTGTCGTGTTAATTATAAAAATGAGTGTTGTAGATTTTAACGAGTGTTTTGTATATGAATCAATGGGTTGGTGTGAATGAACTGCATCGTATTATATGTTATATATATGTGTATGTGTATAAAAAGTTTGTTTTATGAAAGTTGTATCAACATGTCTCCTTCTTGTCAATTAAACATTTCATTTTCTCGTTCACTACCGGACAGTTGGCTTGGATAAATTTAGTATTAGTATCCTCGTGTGTACTCGGGCCACGGCCACGGATCAATATTATAGCATGTAGGACCTACTGACTTAACATACAACATTATCTCACATACAACTTACAGCATCAGCTTGTGTTTTATTGTCATGTCCCACTTAAGACACGGAGACGGTGTTTGTCATTATCCGACTATCCAAATACCATTGCTGAACTCAAATTGGCACTGAATAGGCTTTCATAACATAAACCATGCATCAATATTTGGCGTATAATCAAGTATTGGAACCGCCCTAAAGTCGCTGTGAATATATGAGTGAGGTGTGCTGGTTGATACGTCTTAAGAATTATCATCTATTAGTTTCTCTTGCCGATGGTTTATGATTATTTTTCGATATGTTTGTCGAGTGTTTGCCCAGGAACTATTTTTACACGCGCGTATTGACTCAGCCGCTGTTTGAATTAGGTTTGCCCGGGTAAAGTGGAAAATCTGCGGTGTGTATTCTGGCCCTTCAACTGCAGTTTCTTTTCCAACGTTTCATTAGTCGGTGTGGAGGAGGAAATATTAGTTCTGATGGAGACTTTGATGGTGTTGATCGGGAATGAAAACCTTTAGGAGATGACATGAAGGAGATTGTGTCGTGTCAGTAACTAAGGGTAAAACGTTGCTGAAGTAAGACATGGTGTATGCACTCCTACTGGCTACATTGAGTCCCTCACGTGCGCAGGTTGACTTGAGTAGCTCCAGGTCAAACAACATATCCCAACACCAAACACGTTCACACACAGACTGCTTCTTACCTTTCACAGTTCTTACTTCTCTTTCTAAACCATGGGTCGTAGTGACTGACCGATCCATTTCAGTTGACTCAACTACCGCATTCAAACAAAATGAGGCTGGGGTTTTACCTTACACGGCTTGAGAACCTTGGCTGTATCGGTGTGTGCGTGCTTGCCTACTAGCGCGTGGTCTGACTGTTCAAACACGCTGGCCTATCCAATCAACTTTTCCAAAACTTACCTGAATGCGAGACGTCCCAATCTCATGGCTCTGTAAGAGCTGCGATTGTTGGGAGTGAGCAAAGTCTGATGTTTGCCAAGACTTCTACGGCCTAGCTAGATAAATAGTTTTCTTTATCTTCCAACTCACACTCGATGTTTGCTTTCAATCTATTTAGACGGCCATAGGACTTTGATATTTCCTTTGTCCACTTAAAACATTCAATGTGTCTGAGGAACAATAGAAAGAAGGGTTGGTTGAAAGAAGCTAAGAAAACTATATGATAAGAAAACGATTTTTTTTAAAATTATAATTATTACACTTTTTTCAAAAGCCAAGTAACTTATCCTTGCTTGATAAATACGAAATATTAAACTTCCTGAAATGTACTAATGTACACAAAGTATTTTATAACTAGTTTGTGCTGCGGCGCCCCCCTTTTTTTATGGGCGCCTTCGGCGCCCACCTTTTTCAAAAGCCCAACTAACTTGTATGATAAATAAGTAATATTAAAATTTCTTAAATGTACACAAAGTATTTTATAATAGTTTTTTTTTAATTTTAAAAGCCCAAGTAACTTATCCTTGTATGATAAATACGAAATATTCCTAAAATGTTAACAAAGTATGTATATAATATAGGTTTTACTGCGGCGCAAACTTGACCTTGTATGATAGCTACGTAATATTAAACTACCTTAAATGTACACAAAGTAATTTTAAATTGAGGTTGTAGGGCGCCTACTTTTGGGGGGGTCAAAAGCCCAAGTAACTTATCCTTGTATGATAAACACGAAATATTCCTGAAAATTAAACAAAGCATTTATATAATAATTTTTACAGTGCTAATCACCACACGATTTTTAAACTAATTTTCGAAAGCAGCGCACCAAATTACTGCACCAAAAAATAACTATTTGCGTCAATCAGCACTGCTTACAACGCAAAATTTAAAAAAAGCAGAGTGATTTCCCTCAACGTTAGGCGGCAGTGACAAATGAGCGTAAATATATAATATATTGTTTGGGTAATTGACGTCATATAATATTTTACGGCGAGAAACACCACACGCTCTGTTAATCTCGAAACCAAAATGATACCTTTCTTTTTTAACTGCTATGGACTGTTGTACTATGTCCCTCAGCGTTACAGAGTCGGTGACTTGGGCTTTTATTATATTAGATTTTAAAAAGCTTGAATGATTAAACTTACTGGAGATTGTTTGAAATTTTAAAAGACGAATACACGCTGCGTGAAGGACGGTGGAGTGTGTACGAAGAGATGAAATAATTAGGTTAGGAAGAAATGGAGGCCGATCCAAAGATGCTATGACATACACACTGGTCACTGAAGTGACTATCCATAAATTGGATGTGCTTACCATATACCACCGATGTGAATACTAAGTTGAATTTAGTCTTTATTTATAATGTATATATTTGTACGCGAGTAAAAGTTTATGTATGACTTTTGTTGATGTTCCAGTCTCCCAATATAACAAGTGCCTAAGTTATAAGCAATGTATACATTGCGATATATTATATCATATGATATGTCGGCCTAACTGCATGTTGTCTTCTTGTCCTCCCCTCACCCAACCCAAGAACACCGAGATTTAAGCCTATCCCATGTCATCTCAGTAAATAGACACAGAGAAAAGGTTGCCGTAATGTCATGTCATAGGATATTGTCATCATGACAACTGTTTGAGGACTGCTGTATTTACATATCAAACAAAACATTGGCAAGTGTTTCTAATGACGGCGTGAAGGTGTTCATCCTGTGTACACTTCTTGGTGATCAGCTTTTTAGTGGTGTCAATAGTATTTCATCGCTTCTTTCAATATACACCCCAAGAGAAATTAAATAAACCCTATTTAACGAAGAACTGTTTCCCAGGGAATAATTGATGCTCTGTGATCTACACCGTTTCAGTATTAACTGATCAACTCGTTTGTTGTATCAATCGATTAGTTCGCTTGTTGTATTGATCAGTCAACTTGCTTGTTGTATCAACTGATTAAATCGCTTGTTGTATTGGCCGATTAAATCGCTTGTTGTATTAACCGATGAAATCGATTGTTGTATTAACTGATTAAATCGCTTGTTGTATTAACCAATCAAATCGCTTGTTGTATTAACCGATCAAATCGCTTGTTGTATTAACCGATCAAATCGCTTGTTGTATTAACCGATCAAATCGCTTGTTGTATTAACCGATCAAATCGCTTGTTGTACTAACCGATCAAATCGCTTGTTGTATTAACCGATCAAATCGCTTGTTGTATAAACGATTGTTAGATAAAATTATGAAATTGTAGAAGGTTAAGTTATGGAATCGTTGTCCATAAAATTACTGAGGAGAATATCCTAGATAACTATAACAAGCTCTGTGTAGGATACCATTCTGTATATAAGTTTACCAAACACTGGAGGGATAATATAGACTTTTGTTTATTGTCACTTCTTGATATACTAGCTTTGCGCTGGGGCGCCCACTTTTTTTTAGAGCGCCTACGGCGCCCGCTTTTGTCAAAAGCCCATGTAACTTATCCTTGTTGGATAAATACGAAATATTAAACTTTCTGAAATGTACACAAAGTATTTTATAATTATAAATCCTCAAATCCTATTTTTACATCGTTCTCTTTTCCAAAATTAAAATATAAGCTAAAACAATGACGTCATATTTTTTTTACAGCGCGTCTTTAATTTATAATTATTTTGCACATCTTTTTGCGCGCCTTCCGATGCAAACCTTTTATTAAAATATAAGCTCAAAAAATGACGTCATATGGTTACACATCCAACCAACCTGTGACTTGGAATATTATATTATTTATTATTAGAATTATTTTCGTTTTTATTTTTTAAATCCTTTATATTAACTCGTGGTTTCTGTTTGGTTGATTGTTTGCTTGCTTGTCGCCAAAACTTTGGATCGATTTTTAACCCACTTTCTCGTAAGCTAGCGAGCTGAAATTTTGCAGGCAGTTTCGTACCGATGATAAAAACGATGTATCAAAATTTCAGATCGATCTCATGTACTGTAATTAAATTATTGAATTTTTAGATTATTTTTATTTATTTCAATGTATCATGTTATTTTTTGAGATAGAGTGTCGCGGTGCGTATTATATTGAACAACCTTTCTGTCGCGCAATAAGGTGCGTATTTTATTGAAAACACTTTTTATTAATATATTCCTTATCGGTGCGCATTATATTAAACATGTTTTACGACACAACTGCAATTTGGTATCTTTGGATGGTCTTGCGCTGCGTATTATAATGAACATTCTTTTAGTTATGTCTCGTACATAAATGATTTATAGTCAAAAACTTGGTTTTTACGGGTTTTTTTATTTTAAGTTTATTTCAAAGTACAATTTTTCTTATTATTATCTGCGCGCATGTTTTGAATATGTGTGTAAGTATGTGTTTGTCTCAATCTTTTTTGGTAATGTAGTGTCCAGTTGTTGTTGCAGTCCATTAGTCACGTGTGCTGGCTTCCACCACTGACCGCTGGTTAATGGCTTTTTGGTTTATAACACCTTGCCTAACCCTCCTCAACCATTAACCATAGCAGTAGCAGGCGGATCAGACATTTCTAGCTAGTGAACATATCATTCAACTGTATAGTGTTCACGTCACCACATCTGTCCAGTCTTTTGTTCTGTAACAGCTGTACAAGTTTGTAATGATATGTCTTTATTATTTTATGGACATTTAACATGGTCTTTCCAAAAAAGTTTTGTTTGGTTTTTTTTTCCTTGGTTTTTTTTCCTTGGTTTTTTTTTCCGGTTTTTTTTTCTTTTTCTTTTTTTTTCTTCTCTTTTTCTTTTATTCTCTTTTTATTTTTTTTTATTTTTTTTTCTTTTTTTTTCTCTTTTTTTTTCTCTTTTTTTTTCTTTTAAAAATAAATCTGATTTTTTTTGTTCCCGATTTAATGTTGTACCTAGCTTTGAAAGGACATCCGTTTGCTTAATATTTTTTGTAGTCCAGTCGCTAAGTTCAAAGGTCAACTTCGGTCATGAGGTTATGGACTACTGCGTCCAGGCATGTGTCCATTCATCGTGGTACCCCCCGCCCCTCTGCTCTACGACTCTACCTTTGTGAAAAACTTTAGACCGTACCTTGTGACCTTTTTGTTGTAAGGCGCCTAAATTGTAACGTGTGGTGATTGTAACCGCAATAACTTCTCGGGATCTTGAATGTTGTAACGTGTCATGATTGTAACTGTTGTAACTTGTCATGATTGTAAATGTTGTAAATTGTCATGATTGTAACTGTTGTAACGTGTCATGATTGTAAATGTTGTAAATTGTCATGATTGTAAATGTTGTAACTTGTCATGATTGTAACTGTTGTAACGTGTCATGATTGTAAATGTTGTAAATTGTCATGATTGTAACTGTTGTAACGTGTCATGATTGTAAATGTTGTAAATTGTCATGATTGTAACTGTTGTAACTTGTCATGATTGTAACTGTTGTAACGTGTCATGATTGTAACTGTTGTAACTTGTCATGATTGTAACTGTTGTAACGTGTCATGATTGTAACTGTTGTAACTTGTTATGATTGTAACTGTGGTAACTTGTGATGACTGTGAATGTTGTAACTTGTCATGATTGTAACTGTTGTAACTTGTCATGATTGTAACTGTTGTAACTTGTCATGATTGTAACTGTTGTAACGTGTCATGATTGTAAATGTTGTAAATTGTCATGATTGTAAATGTTGTAACTTGTCATGATTGTAACTGTTGTAACGTGTCATGATTGTAAATGTTGTAAATTGTCATGATTGTAACTGTTGTAACGTGTCATGATTGTAAATGTTGTAAATTGTCATGATTGTAACTGTTGTAACTTGTCATGATTGTAACTGTTGTAACGTGTCATGATTGTAACTGTTGTAACTTGTCATGATTGTAACTGTTGTAACGTGTCATGATTGTAACTGTTGTAACTTGTTATGATTGTAACTGTGGTAACTTGTGATGACTGTGAATGTTGTAACTTGTCATGATTGTAACTGTTGTAACTTGTCATGATTGTAACTGTTGTAACTTGTCATGATTGTAACTGTTGTAACTTGTTATGATTGTAACTGTGGTAACTTGTGATGACTGTGAATGTTGTAACTTGTCATGATTGTAACTGTGGTAACTTGTGATGACTGTGAATGTTGTAACTTGTACTGATTGTAACTTGAATATTGTAAACGACCTGTATTTATCATAACAGTATTTGTTCTTCCTTTGTTTAAAGTGATCTAGGTAGACATAGTCAACACTAAATGTTGGTTTCACTTGGCACACAAGTAGTCGTAGAATAGATTCTGGACGTGGATATTGGCACACAAGTAGTCGTAGAATAGATTCTGGACGTGGATATTGGCACACAAGTAGTCGTAGAATAGATTCTGGACGTGGATATTGGCACACAAGTAGTCGTAGAATAGATTCTGGACGTGGATATTGGCACACAAGTAGTCGTAGAATAGATTCTGGACGTGGATATTGGCACACAAGTAGTCGTAGAATAGATTCTGACACAAGTAGTCGTAGAATAGATTCTGGACGTGGATATTGGCACACAAGTAGTCGTAGAATAGATTCTGGACGTGGATATTGGCACACAAGTAGTCGTAGAATAGATTCTGGACGTGGATATTGGCACACAAGTAGTCGTAGAATAGATTCTGGACGTGGATATTGGTACACAAGTAGTCGTAGAATAGATTCTGGACGTGGATATTGGCACACAAGTAGTCGTAGAATAGATTCTGGACGTGGATATTGGCACACAAGTAGTCGTAGAATAGATTCTGACACAAGTAGTCGTAGAATAGATTCTGGACGTGGATATTGGCACACAAGTAGTCGTAGAATAGATTCTGGACGTGGATATTGGCACACAAGTAGTCGTAGAATAGATTCTGGACGTGGATATTGGCACACAAGTAGTCGTAGAATAGATTCTGGACGTGGATATTGGCACACAAGTAGTCGTAGAATAGATTCTGGACGTGGATATTGGCACACAAGTAGTCGTAGAATAGATTCTGACACAAGTAGTCGTAGAATAGATTCTGACACAAGTAGTCGTAGAATAGATTCTGACACAAGTAGTCGTAGAATAGATTCTGACACAAGTAGTCGTAGAATAGATTCTGACACAAGTAGTCGTAGAATAGATTCTGACACAAGTAGTCGTAGAATAGATTCTGACACAAGTAGTCGTAGAATAGATTCTGACACAAGTAGTCGTAGAATAGATTCTGACACAAGTAGTCGTAGAATAGATTCTGACACAAGTAGTCGTAGAATAGATTCTGGACGTGGATATTGTCATATATAGTCCAAGTTTTATTCACGTCATGTTTCAATGTTTATTAATTATATTTTACTCAGTCTTTTAAAATCATTTTATTTCTAGCTTGGGATCTTACAGTGGATCTCAAACTACCGCCACTAACGACTGTGGATAAATGTGGAAAATCTTGTTATAAAAGTTGGGACAAATTAAGACTTTTAAAGGCGATTTTTATAATCAAAAAAAAATTTTGTGTACATTTTTTATCTTGGCTTTCATAGCTAAAAATAGTTTTTATATATCACATATCATTCTTGCATTTATTACTCCATTATTTATTTTTCCGCACTTGCAGCTAATGCACTTTATAGTAGTTATTGCATATGGAAGCCAGACAAATTTTGAAATATATAAATCTTTACGATAGCTAATACATGGCTACGTTGTATGGTTATAAACAGAATTTCTCCACCCTTAAATTTGAATTCAAAAGTTATAGCACAACTTGTATCCTAGAAGAGTACAGTGCAAACCTCCCCCCCCCTCCCCAAAGTTCTTTTTTTTTAAAAACACATCATACTCCCCCTTTCCCCCCCCCACCTCCCCCACCCCACAATCCTAGGTTGTCCAGGGAGCAGGGGTGCCTCGGTTATAACTTATCCCAGTTTTTATTGCCGAAAGCAGGCCTGCCATTATCTGGCAGTCTATTTCAAGCCAATCTGGCAGCGCTGCGAGCCTTGAGAGCCTTTCACACTTACGACAACTCTAGCCAGCCATGAACCGAAGGGAGGCAAGCACCTAGTCACCCCTGGACCACAGCCAAGCGCAGGACTTGCCTACTTAGCGCCGAGTGGCCATGTTGTTATGCATCTGACTGTGGTTAACGGTTGTGGCGGGGATGGTGCCGTATGTGGACACTAATTGGCTCAACTTTGAAACAATTCATTCCTACTGTGTCCAATCTTTCCCAGCAGAGACTTAACATTCCTACAATGGAGATTCCCATTTTGTTCTTGAAAAATGGCCGTCCAATGATTTCTGTTACAAGCACATGACACGCGTATCAAAGCCATCATCTGACCATTGGTCAGCATTGTGTCTTTTTAATATATATCTCCCTCATAGTGAACTTAGTCAATTATTATATATTCTATTTCATTTTCACTATCTTAACCATTGGCTTAGTTTTTGTAGACCTTTTTGACTGCGTCTACATTTATATAGTGTTATTGAAAAAAAAATGAAATTGTGATTTCTTTTTTATTCATTATCCTTGTTAAAAAGATTTTCGTTTGTGTCTTTGTGTGTTGGTTAATATGTGTTTTGGTTAATATGTTTGTGTGTGTTAATGTGTTTGGGTGTGTCTTAATGTGTTTGTGTGTAAGTTAATGTTTTTGTGTGTGTGTTAATGTGTTTGGGTGTGTGTTAATGTGTTAACGTTTGTGTGTAAACAAAGATGTAATGATGCTAGCCCTGAGATATACTGCTATAAATAGACTACAAAATAACTTTATGTAAACTTTAATAATGACGTGGTCTCCTCTGGTGTTAGTCTATAATAGAGACATTCCATTGTTCCATCACGAGATGTGGTATTAACTCTGTTGGCGATCAAATAGCTTGCAGCAGTATTGTTACCGTGTATTTTGCGGACATGGTTCCCGTAATAGTGCTAATGCAGTGATTCTCAAGCCTTTTTTTGTCTCACGGACACCCTCACCCATGATGAAAAACCTCAGAGCCGTTTCTAAAGTTAGGTAAATGCTCATGTATAAAATCAAAGTAGCGAGTAATTGAAGTTCGTGGTACCCTGAAAACCTTTTACCCATACCCAAGAATTTGGGAACCCCTGTTGTATTATTATAACATTTGGATGGCTGGTATTTTAGGTCATGTTTTATAAAATCTTAATTACAAACACAAAGACCAGCACCAGACTTCTACTACCATCCCAGCTTGACATACACAAAGACCAGCACCAGACTTTTACTAACATCCCAGCTTGACATACACAAAGACCAGCACAATACTTCTACTACCATCCCAACTTGGCCATGGCTTCTTTGAAATCATTTCACTTTTTAAAACTCGAGAAGCCCTTGATTGATTAGTATGTACTTTTTGGCAGACAATGTGTGTTGGGGTTGGGGCCGGAAGTCATCCTGACCCACCCCTGGAATCATTAAAGCTACCTAGGGCCGTGTCCAGTTTTATCTCTGCGCGAGATGTTATTAGACCTTTTATTGACGTCATTGCGTTGTCAGTTTCACCCTCACTGTAGTAAGTCTGACCTCCCCACAAGTCGATTAGACTAAGACTTGAATACTCTTGGATATACTTTTTTAAAACTAATATTTCTCCATTGCCTCGCCCACAGCTTCGATGACCCCGGTGGTATGGACCACATGCCGCACCATTACCGCTCGTTGGACCACTCCCCAACGGACGGCATGGGTTGCGGCAAGGCCCGCAAGAACAAGGAGGACAAATACTGTGGGGTCTGCGGGGACCGTGCCCTGGGCTACAACTTTGACGCCATCTCCTGTGAGTCGTGCAAGGCGTTCTTCAGACGGAATGCACCCAAAGGACTTGTAAGTACTCGCCTATACGAGCATACAAGCTATAAGTACAATATATATTCTATACATACAAAATAAACATGTACAAACAAACATACTATATATACATACAAACTAACAAGATATATATACAAACTTACAAATTATACATACAAACATACAACGTTTACATACGAAAAATACAACCTATATATACAAACGTACAACATATACATGCATACATACAACCTATAAGAACAACAATCTATACGTACAAACATATAGGGCAAAGAACATATATCTTAAGGGAAACCCTAATAAGGTCGAGGGTTTGTTGACAACCTCTTTAGTCGTTTTAATACCTAAGCAAGTGTATCGCTGTTCCAATAATAATACACAAAGATCCATATCATGGAGTAATAGAATATCTAGAACTAAATATCTGAAACTGCCATGCTAGTGGGTCGTGAGAAATGAATAAAAGTCGAAGATTAAAATACATGGGCATTAAAATATATAGACATTAAAATACATGGGCATTAAAATATATGGACATTAAAAATAATTAATGTATAAAATAGTATTCAAACAACCAAGTCCTTCATGACTGCACTTAAGACACATCTTTTCAACATTTATTTTCAAAATTAATGAAACAACATTTCTTGTAAATAATTAACGTAGCTTATGTATAATGTACTGTAATTTTTGTGTTTGTTATGATATGAAAGTTAATTTAATATTTATAGGTATGTTATTTCTTTCATGTAAAGCGCTGTGAGCCCAGTTCCTTACTGGGATACAGCGCTATATAAATAATCAATTTATTATTATTATTATTATAATTAAAATATATGGACATAAAAATATATGGACATTAAAATATATGGACATTAAAATATGTTGACATTAAAATATATGGGCATTAAAATATATGGACATTAAAATATATGGACATTAAAATATATGGACATTAAAATACATGGGCACTAAAATATGTTGACATTAAAATACATGGGCATTTTACAAAAGTATATGATAACATCGTCATAAAACCCTTGTTATATTTTAATTAATTATTAATTGAAAAGTATTTTTCCCAACTTATAGTTCGACCCCGACCCTGGCACCACACGACACGGGGGGGGGGTCATGTGACACTAGAGATCCCTAACAACCAAGTGTCGCAAAGAGAAGCGCTACTCAACACAGCACTAAAAGTAGCGTTACGTGTACACATGACAAAAAAAATAGTGCTACATACACACATCATAAAAGTAGTGCTAAATGCACTCATCATAAAAGTAGTACTACATGCACACATCACAAAAATATTGCTGCATGCACACATCACAAAAATAATGATGCATGCACACATCACAAAAATAGTGCTGCATGCACACATCATGAAAATAGTGCTGCATGCACACATCACAAAAATAATGCTGCTTGCACACATCACAAAAATAGTGCTGCATGCACACATCACGAAAATAGTGCTGCATGCACACATCACAAAAATAGTGCTGCATGCACACATCACAAAAATAGTGCTGCATGCACACATCACAAAAATAGTGCTGCATGCACACATCATGAAAAAACAATAATACATCTAGATCTGCTAAGGCCTTAGCCTCAACCTGTGTTCAAGAATTATTGTTACCAAGATCTTTTTTGTACTACCGTGGTCAACTACTTTGTTAAATAGACTCCTCACCTTGCTGTTGTATGGACTGTGGCTGGCTGCATAACGACTTTCACACTTTGTTTGTTATTGGACTGTTATATAGTTCTTGACCACAACGTCACAGCAGGAAATCATAGGAAATGTCGGAGAGTGTGAGGTTGTATTACTGTCACGATACCTCAATAGTTATTATGTGTTTATGGAACTTAACAAGTACACCCCAGGTTGAATAGATGGATAGATATATACTTGATGACACGTAACCTACTCACAGATGAATCGCGAGTGACGTCAGCTGTCTGCCTACACTGTTGGGCGACTCGCTGTCTAGCAAGTGCCTGAATCGAATGTTGCTGCCAGTTGTTTGGAAATGACGAAGGAGAAAACTATGGCGACTGTGGCCATGTACGATTGGTCATTTGTCAAAGCTACAGTTGAACTGCAACATTTCAAGCCAAGGCCTGGTCAGCCATGGCATGTCTGCCTATAGTTTGTCAGACTAGGTCTCATGAACTGGGATGTTTGTTTTTAAAAGTCTATATTCTATATAAAACTTGATAAACAATTGATTTCCAAGACATAACGAAGGTTTTATTTGTTGTAGCTTAAGTTATAATGTACAAACGTATAGCGTAGTTGAGACGTACAAAATGTTTTGTTTCACGTAATTTTAACGTCACACCGAATTATTTATGTTAACTAAAGTCATGCCCGTCTCGTACAAATCCCCCCCCCCGGGGCCATGTTGCCAAAGCTTTGTCTTGTAGTAACTGAATGTTGCGGGGATGTCACAGTTAGCCCCCCTTCCTTTTTTTTTCTCCATCCACCATGTTTACAAGAGTGTGTACCAGTCCCTGGCCCCCCCCCCTTTTTTTTCCATTGTTGACCTCCTGTCCCAACTATGCCGCCATTGTTCGTACCGGGGGTCACTAAGTTCAGAGAAGCTGTACACAAACTGGGTCCCCGCCTTGAGTCAATTTGTTAGTCTGTTTGTTAGTCTGCTCTGTCGCCAATGCTCTGGAAAACTGGACGGAAAAATCCTATGAGAAATTCCATGCAGCCTAAAATCTGGGCGACTGACCAAAAAGACGACGTCATGGCGGTCACCAAAACAACAATGGACAAACAAATGACCTGTGGATCATCAACTTGTGGATTTATACCATCCTGCCATGTGTTGTTTTCATTGTGTGCCCACAGCTTTGAAAGAAATATGATTTAGAAACACAGCTTGCATTAACCACAGGCACATAGAGAAGAGACATGGACATTGACAGGCACAGAGAGAAGAGACATGGACATTGACAGGCACAGAGAGAAGAGACATGGACATTGACAGGCACAGAGAGAAGAGACATGGACATTGACAGGCACAGAGAGAAGAGACATGGACATTGACAGGCACAGAGAGAAGAGACATGGACATTGACAGGCACAGAGAGAAGAGACATGGACATTGACAGGCACAGAGAGAAGAGACATGGACATTGACAGGCACACAGAGAAGAGAAATGGACATTGACTTGTACCGCGTCTACTAGAGCCACTCATACACTTTCATCTCCAGCTATCGTGTTGCACATGTATACATAGAAGTTATATGTTGACGACTGTAACAGATCAAAAGACATGACAATATTTAACCAATTCTCACATCATCATGTATGTCTTGAACCTGTTTTCCCGTTACAAACATTAAAAAGCTCTTGGTTTTTAATTTGAGATTAATTTGACGTTGGTAACATGTCCTGGTTGAGTTAAAGGTCTCTAACAGCTTACGTCAGTCCTTGAACCCTGTCTGATTAACTCATCCCCACACACCCAGCCACACACTCAGCCACACTCCCAGCCTCCCACACGTTGAGTATAAATACAGGCCACCACAACTCACGACTTCCACTTCTCCTCGCCCTGTGAGTTCTGCACGTCGCCGTGAACATGCATTAAATGGTGGTATACTTTACACATTGAGTTTATCATGGGCTGACCGGATCGCTTAGATTATACAAATAATTAGCCAGCTTTTCTTAACCTGCTAACATCTAACCTAGATTAGTGTGAGAACCTCTCCAATGGTTTCAGTGTGTGAATCTCTCCAATGGTGTCAGTGTGTGAACCTCTCCAATGGTGTCAGTGTGTGAACCTCTCCAATGGTGTCAGTGTGTGAACCTCTCCAATGGTGTCAGTGTGTAGCTATGATAGTAATATCGAGGTATATGTGTGACAATAACATGCTATTGGTTACACCAGGTACATCTCAAGCTCTAACTTACAAATACATTTAACTTAATCTGGTCCAAGAGGTTAAAGGTTAGAATAAAACACCTTCAAACCAAGCCGTTCAAATGGTGTGTCCCCTAACTTTTAAGGTGACCTTTTGTTGACATTTTCATGGCGGGGACGGTAGTGTCCCGGGGCAAGATCACACCTGTGGAAACACCTGGACTAGAACATCTAGCTACATCTGTGGTACTACCTACATCTGTAGTACTGCCTACATCTGTAGTACTGCCTACATCTGTAGTACTGCCTACATCTGTAGTACTGCCTACATCTGTAGTACTGCCTACATCTGTAGTACTGCCTACATCTGTGGTACTACCTACATCTGTGGTACTACCTACATCTGTAGTACTGCCTACATCTGTAGTACTGCCTACATCTGTGGTACTGCCTACATCTGTGGTACTACCTACATCTGTAGTACTGCCTACATCTGTAGTACTGCCTACATCTGTGGTACTGCCTACATCTGTAGTACTGCCTACATCTGTGTTACTGCCTACATATGTAGTACTGCCTACATCTGTGGTACTACCTACATCTGTAGTACTGCCTACATCTGTGTTACTGCCTACATCTGTAGTACTGCCTACATCTGTAGTACTGCCTACATCTGTAGTACTACCTACATCTGTAGTACTGCCTACATCTGTGTTACTGCCTACATATGTAGTACTGCCTACATCTGTGGTACTGCCTACATCTGTGGTACTGCCTACATCTGTGGTACTGCCTACATCTGTAGTAAGCCTACATCTGTAGTACTGCCTACATCTGTGGTACTGCCTACATCTGTAGTAAGCCTACATCTGTAGTACTGCCTACATCTGTGGTACTGCCTACATATGTAGTACTACATATACATGGCCTGTAGGTGTTCCTTCAATGCTTCCTTGTACTGGCTACAATAGGAATTCTGACCTAACAATTTAACATACGAAACCATCTGCTAAAATAACCCAGTAACTCCACTCAAATTGGCTTCTCTCACAACAGTTGAACCCTTTCCTGTTACTAAGTAGAAAATTATTTATTTTATCACCGAGAATTTAATTACTCTAGACTCTAGTTTTAGAATTTCTTGGCGATGGCGCCGCATATTGGATGAGTGTCATGACATGTCATCTCTAGTGTCATCTGTCATTCATCATAACCATTTTAAACACTGCAGTCCATTCCCACTACCTCAACCTCCCCTGTCACGAAAAGAACACATGAAGTCACATGACCCACCTTTCCCCTCCTTTGCCCTAGCAACCTGTGGTCCAATAACATAAACAACAAAATCGCCACTAGGTCAAACAGTACAAGCTGAATGGATGGAGAGGTTAGGGTTAGGGCTAGGGTTAGAGCTATCGGGTAATTGGAAAGTTCATAAAAATTAGCAACGAGGAAAAAAATATATAAATTTTGTTGGAAAAAAATCAATGGGCACAACATGGAAAGAAGTTTTTTTTTAAACGGAAATTTAAAACATAGAAAATGGTAACAGTATTACGAAAAGTGTACAACAGACTGAAGATGTACAACATGAATAGTTTGAGTTTGAATAGCGCAGGCATGGTCACCCTGTGTTTAAAGTGACCACTCACGCATAATGTGCAAGCACAAAGTGTCTGTGTACAAACTGAGCATTAAACAGGAGAATATTTTAATCACTTACCTTACCTTGTGCTCCACTGTAAACTTACTTGATTGGCTTACTTACAGGATTACTTCAAATGCCCGTATGAAGAGAAATGTAAGATGGACGTGTCCAACCGCAGATTCTGTAAGCGGTGCAGATTACGCAAGTGTTTTGAGATTGGCATGCGGAAGGAATACATCCTGACAGACGAGGAGAAGATGAGAAAACGACAAAGAATTGAAGAGAAATCGGTAAACTTACAACCTTTTCTGTAATGTTACAACCTTTTCCGTAATGTTACAACCTGTTCTGTAATGTTACAACCTGTTCTGTAATGTTACAACCTGTTCTGTAATGTTACAACCTGTTCTGTAATGCTACAACGTGTTCTGTAATGTTATAAGTTGTTCAAAAATGTTACATGTACATCACAACTAATTCTGATACGCTTCACGTTCTGCAATGTGGTAACAAATAATTGTTTTGGTTGCATTAAAAAATATACTACATGTATTTACATTGAAGCTAAACCAATGAAATAATGTAGAACTTAAGCATATTCCTTGAGATAACAGAAGAACTGGAAAGTATTATCATCAATAACTTTGGGACTATAACAGAGTTTCTTAACAGTACTACTAGTACTTGGAATATTCTCTTGAATAACTCAATTCTTAAATAGATACCTTAAGTATAAATGTATTAAATGACAGTTAGAATTTAAATTCTTGTGTTACAAAACTGAAGGATTTTCTTGAATACATTTTCTCAGTTAGCTTTAGTTGAAAAATCAGAGAATTATATTCTTGTTTAATTTGGGTAATAATTTGTTCTTCTCTCCCTTTCTCAGTCAAAGATCTACAGGAAAACAGCCAGAATGGTGAGAAACTGAATTTATAATTCTATCAATACTGTCTTCATTAGCTCTCCCGTATCTAGTCAATTTGTTGAGCCACTGAAAGGGAGTGAAGAAATATCTGAACATTTTTATTCAAAATGAAACAGAAGTTTGTGTTGTGTCAATTATCAAATATAATAATGTGATGCCAACAAATATACTAAAGAATGTACTAAAGAATGTACTAAAGAATGTACTAAAGAATGTACTATAGAAAAGTACTTAAGAATGTTATGTGAACCTTTTTTATATATTGCGGTTTAAGTTGATAATGGACATCTGGTTTGATGATGACTTCTGTTTTATTTTAATACAAAATGTCATGGCAGGCACTTGGAAACACATCTTGTTTATAGATCATTCAAAGTATTTGTATAGTGATCATTTTAATGTTGATTTTGTTTTTACAAACTTTATGTAGTCTGATCATCTGAGTATCTTATTTCCATTTGGATTATAGTATTTTAAATAAGAGATGTGTTTTCAATTGAATTGGAATATTTGTAAAACCTGTTTATATGTACTAATTTCATATCAATGAATCTTTATGACTGTATTCATGTATTTTCCAGTAAATTCCGTGAAGTGGACAGGACCAAGATGCAGAGTATGGACATCACATCGTCTGCTGCTCCACGCTTGCGGTCACTGGAGCCAGAGGAAGAAAGCGCCATTAATGAAATCGTCAATGCCTACCATCAGAGTTTAGAAATTTGTGTCGAGTCTGAAGTGTCCAGACATCATCCCTCCATGACAGAACTGGTCAACATTGCTGAAATCAGTGTCCGGCGAGTTATTGACATGTCCAAGAAAATCAAGTCGTTCAAGGCATTGTCTCAGGCCGACCAGATCAGCTTGCTGAAGGGGGGCAGCATTGAGTTACTCATCATTCGATCGGTCATCACGTTTGACAGTGACAAGATGCAGTTTCTGGACCCTTACGACAAGGAGAAGTATGCCATGACGACTGACCAGCTTAAGATGGGCCAAGGGTCAGGCTTGTTCGATGAGCACATGCGTTTTGTCAAAAGTTTAGCCATCGACCTCCAGGCCGACGAGACGGTCCTCATTCTCCTTCTGATGATCGCCCTCTATTCCCCGGACAGGCCGCAGATCTCCGACAAGCACTACGTGGCGGAAGAGCAAGAGCGCTACGCTCTCCTTCTCTTGCGCTACCTTGAATCCAAGCACCCGCCCCACGTCATACGCTGGATGTACCCCAAGCTTCTCATGAAGCTCACCGACATCCGGAACCTGAATGAAGAGCATTCACAGGTGCTCCTCAAAATAAACCCTGAAGGTATTCAGCCCTTGATGAAAGAGGTGCTGGATCTAAACGCGGAGAGGAATAAGTTGGCTAAAAGTGAGAACGACCACAATGCCAAAATAGAGCAGCATCAGGATCAGCAGGACCAGACTGAGTGTATGTCCATTTGCTAACCACAGCCCCCCCTCCCCTACTAGGGATAGACTCTGTACAAAACACATCTTTATAACGTGGAGACCGTTTCAGACCAAGACAGATCCAATAGTTAAAGAAAATGCTGTTTGGAATGGCTGTCACGCTCTTTGAAATGCCTGTCGCGCTGTTTGGAATGGCTGTCACGCTGTTTGGAATGGCTGTCACGGCTCCAATATTGACATTCAGCTGGTGTGTCCGTGTCAATGTGTTCTGTGGGGTAGGCCATATCTTGCCACTTAGGGCTCAGCCCATCAGCCTGACTGGTACAGTCACTTGACATGAACCATCTTTTGCTCTCTAACGCAGCAGTGTTGATCTATTCTCAGCCCGTCCCCCAAACTAACACAAATATTATCCTGGCTTTTACCAGGTCAAGAAACGAAATGTCTGCCAGCTTTTTGAGGATTAGAATCATCTTCTTCTACTTGATATCCGTGGTTACATACAGCGGTTACATCCAGATGTATCCGATTGAGGTGACAGCTGGACAAAGAGAGTCACGCCCATCTTAGTAAGACACCATCTCAACATCACTGGACCTTCAGCCATGAGAAAAGTTGAGTTGGTTTTGTAGGTTGACTTTGTTAGAGTTACCTTATCTTGTTGCCGCTGGTAACAAGCTTGTTATAGTATCTTGTGCCTAACAGTGTGTCTTGTTCCTTAATTCAGATATACAAGCCTCATTTTTTTTTAATGAACACTTCATAATGAAAGTTTTTTCTTCAATGACATGGAAATATTGATTCAACCATAGCAGTGGCCTCACTGTTTAAGGACTCGGCCATCAAGTGTTGAAACACTGAGACATAAGTGGACTGAGCACCACAGCCTGTCTGGATGGACTCATTAGTGTGAATCAACAGGTGACTTGGTAACTCCCAGTTGGGGTGGGTTCGAGGATCAGGTAGGGGACTCTGTCATCTTCTTGTCAAGTCAATGTGAGGACAAACTGAAACCAGCGGAGAGCTTTGCACCTGTGAAAGATTTCATATGTGCATTTTCTAATATGACATAGAACACTATGGCCTGTATCAACCTAATTCACTTTATTTGTTGTTGTTTACTTTGTTGTCTACTAATGTCCCAAATGGCCACCCATCCCAATGTTGACAGCAATTCATTTATTGACCTAGACTTGTCTGCAGACATTGACTGCTACAGTCCCAGTACTGGGTCCAAGTCATCACAGACATGAAGGTTACAGCAGACAGAACAGCTCCTGGTGCACTCAGTGCATGCCCTGATGCATCAGTGTTACATCAGACAGAACAGCTCCTGATGCACTCAGTGTTACATCAGACAGAACAGCTCCTGATGCACTCAGTGTACCCCTAATAATCTCTGATACATACACATCTGTGGTGGTCACTATTTCAACTGTCAGGTTCATAACTACTGACTACTTCACCAGGCCAGGCCCAAAGCTACCCTCCCCCCCCCCAAGCCAGGGCACTGCTCCACTACAGGGTCATGCTCTTTTGCTTCTTTGTATTATAAACTGATACCACCTTTCCTCTAGGAGAGTTTTTGTTATGTAAAGAGATATTGTGCTGTAATAATAAGAATTTGTGTACAGAATAAAGGGGATGTGTAACAGCTCGCTCCCTCATCCTGTTGCTATGGTTTGGTCTGCTGCTAATGAAGACAAACTTTTCTTATTTACTATTCACTTGACAGTTGAACAATTCCAAACATGTAGTTAACAGCAGATAATTAAGTCCTTAAGAACAGCCAGTTGTCAAGCTTATTTCTATCCAATGAATAAAACACTGTTGAATAAAGATGAATGTGTACAAACTTTTGCTAATAATGTACACAATGTACATTCATCTTACTCTCATGTCTAAATATCAAGTTTTGTTAATCTGAGTGTAGCTAGTGCCTAGGAGAAATTTGGTGTGATCCCAAACAGCTGTACATTGTATTTTGATACAAACTTTGATCTCTCATTAATGTCTGAGTTGTTTTCCTAAAACTGACTTTTGTAGTGGAATGGCCAGGGCTAATTATTTGGTGGTTTTTTTATTTAATTCTCTTTCCAGACTTGATGAATATTTTCTAAATAAGCAAACCATTATTATATCTATTCCAACATGGGCCAAAATAAACTATTGTTCCTGTATACATCATGCATGTTGGTATGTTTTCACTCCTAGCATCGGCTGAGTACATATCATATACGTTTGCAATCAGCACAGAAACTTTCATATCTTTTCTGTCAATCTTCTGTAGAATATGTATGAACATAAAAGTAACGTAGCCGGCTCCTCGATTCCTGGCATTTCATGCCAGATTTAACAACTTGTTTTCCACACGAATGTAGGTGGAGATGGTGGACTCCATGAGACAGCAATGTATTTAATCTACTGATAGATGCAGGCGCTGAAATTTTTTTACTTCTTGTTTATTTAAGGGGTACCACTTGAAAATAAGGTTGAACAAAACAAATGAACTATTAGTTAATTGAGGCATTTGTAGAATGTAATGTAAGGTTGTTGAGTTGATCCAGTTTCAGAACCCCTGGTTTTGGTGTTGATTGAGATGTACACCACCCCAAGTCAGTAGATTGTTAAAGATTTAGTTAAATATCTTGAGCCAGTATTTGTTGACTTGTTGGAATATCATTGAGTTCATTCTGACAGCAGTGTCATCTCTGTGCCTGGTGTGTCATCTGACCTGATGTGTCAGTGGGCATGGTGTGTCATCTGTTTGTCATCTGGCATGGTGTGTCATCTGGCCTCGTGTGTCATCTGACCTCGTGTGTCATCTGACCTGATGTGTCAGTGGGCATGGTGTGTCATCTGTTTGTCATCTGGCATGGTGTGTCATCTGGCCTGGTGTGTCACCATCATCTTAACATCTTTGAAAACGAGTTGTTTCACCTTTTCAATGACTCAACATTTCTAGTGATCTTATTCCAAGTGGTTGAAATGTTGATTGGTGTTCATCAAGATGAAGTCATTTATTCTGTGATCTTCTATTCAAGACATATTCCTGTGGAATATTATTAAAATTAAAGTCAATGAACCAGCTTTGTCTATGTATGACATTCACCGCAGCATGGGGGGGGGGATATTTCAGCTTGAAATCTGATCTGACCAGTACCTTGTCCACTCTCCTGAACCTTTGATTGCTTTCAGTCCCAGAGGTCAAGGTCAGTCCCATAACCCCATGGATTGTTTCATGTGCCATTAATGTACTTGTTCAATTTCTCATTCATTTCAATTTCATTATCTTCAACTTGTATGTTGATGTCCCGCCTGTTGTGTACATCAACTTGTATGTTGATGTCCCGCCTGTTGTGTACATCAACTTGTATGTTGATGACCCACCTGTTGTGTACATCAACTTGTATGTTGATGTCCCACCTGTTGTGTACATCAACTTGTATCTTGATGTCTCACCTGTTGTGTACATCAACGTGTATGTTGATGTCTCACCTGTTGTGTACATCAACTTGTATCTTGATGTCCCTCACCTGTTGTGTACATCAACTTGTATCTTGATGTCCCTGCCTGTTGTGTACATCAACTTGTATCTTGATGTCCCACCTGTTGTGTACATCAACTTGTATCTTGATGTCCCGCCTGTTGTGTACATCAACTAGTATCTTGATGTCCCACCTGTTGTGTACATCAACTTCTGCTGCCAATTTAAAAAATCAAAACCACCAAATCACTTTTTAGACCACCCAAAGCTCTAGGACCACCAAATCACTTTTTAGACCACCTAAAGCTCTAGGACCACCAAATACTTTTAAGACTACCCAAGGCTCTAGGACCACCAAATCACTTTTTAGACCACCTAAAGCTCTAGGACCACCAAATCACTTTTTAGATCACCCAAAGCTCTAGGACCACCAAATCACTTTTTAGACCACCTAAAGCTCTAGGACCACCAAATCACTTTTTAGACCACCCAAAGCTCTAGGACCACCAAATCACTTTTTAGACCACCTAAAGCTCTAGGACCACCAAATCACTTTTTAGACCACCCAAAGCTCTAGGACCACCAAATCACTTTTTAGACCACCCAAAGCTCTAGGACCACCAAATCACTTTTTAGACCACCTAAAGCTCTAGGACCACCAAATCACTTTTTAGACCACCCAAAGCTCTAGGACCACCAAATCACTTTTTAGACCACCCAAAGCTCTAGGACCACCAAATCACTTTTTAGACCACCCAAAGCTCTAGGACCACCAAATACTTTTAAGACTACCCAAGGCTCTAGGACCACCAAATCACTTTTTAGACCACCCAAAGCTCTAGGACCACCAAATACTTTTAAGACTACCCAAGGCTCTAGGACCACCAAATCACTTTTTAGACCACCTAAAGCTCTAGGACCACCAAATCACTTTTTAGACCACCCAAAGCTCTAGGACCACCAAATCACTTTTTAGACCACCTAAAGCTCTAGGACCACCAAATCACTTTTTAGACCACCTAAAGCTCTAGGACCACCAAATCACTTTTTAGACCACCCAAAGCTCTAGGACCACCAAATACTTTTAAGACTACCCAAGGCTCTAGGACCACCAAATCACTTTTTAGACCACCTAAAGCTCTAGGACCACCAAATCACTTTTTAGACCACCCAAAGCTCTAGGACCACCAAATACTTTTAAGACTACCCAAGGCTCTAGGACCAACAAATTACTTTTTAGACAACACAAAGTTCTAGGACCACCAAATCACTTTTTAGACCACCCAAAGCGCTTTGACCACCAAATGAATTTAGACCACTAAAACTGGGCAGCTGGTACTTGCTGAAAATAGCTAAGTCTCCACACTCTAACAGCACAATTAAAGCTTCATGTGCACATAAGTTTGATGTTTGCAGAGTTCATAGTGTTTATACTTAAAGCACAAACAGTGATAGAGTAGATTATTCAAGGAATTTTTGTGATGTGTTAAATCTGGTGTCTAATCTACTTGAACTTTTTCATGATTTCTCTCAACAGAATTATGACAAATTTAAAAAATTTAATGTTTTTGACAGGCTTTTTATCTTGTTGTAACACAAAAAGCAATTCAATGGATACATCCATCCAATGTGACCATCTGATATCCATCATGTGATCCATTTTAGGGATGTATATAACTGACCTTCCATACTAGAACTCACAATGTGTAAAGTTTTCTGTTATTTTCTTAGCTAGGTTACGTTGTTTTACCTGCAATGACAAATTGATAAATGGCATCTTTCCCTTCTGATAGGAACTGTGTTTATGAATACATTATAAGTCTACTATCTACAACCTCAACCACTGGCAGCTGACTGCCCCTCCATGAACAAATCATTAGACAACACAAATCATGGAGTCTATAGATTTACCACACATGTAGTATATAGATCTGAAGAAGTCGGTGTTTCCAGAAAAGTCTTGGTTTATTTCATTTATTCTTCAGCTATAAGTTGTTGTTTTTAATCAACTAAAATTTGACTTGGTTTATTTTAATAAGGTTCTTGTGGTTGTAGATGGCAGAATGGTTTTAGGAAACCATTTTTGTGACCTCACCTACCCCTCCCCTCAAACCCAAGGAAATATGTCTCAGGAACAGAGTGAATATTTTCTAATACTAATAGATATTATAACCCATCTGAACTCAAGGAAACAACCAGGTCAACAACAATAACTGGCTATTGTTTCAAGGCTAATTAACTATGGCAAGATGACACGGCTAATTAACTAGGGCATCGTGTCAAGGTTGTTTAACTAGGACATTGTTTCAAGGCTAGTTAAGTAGGACATAAAAACCAAGGCTAGTAAACTAGGACATAATGTCAAGGCTAATTAACTAGAGCATCGTGTCAAGGCTAATTAACTAGGGCATCGTGTCAAGGCTGATAGGGTAGATCATATTTTCAAGGTTCAGTAACCAGGGCATCCTATGGGGGACTGTTATAAGTTTATATTTTTGTATGAACATTATATTGTAAATATATGGCAGTGAGTTAATCCTTGTATTATACATGACATGGTTGGTCACATTGTGTTACCATCTAGTAGTGGTGGGTGGGGGGGGATGAGCTACTGCCTTCTTTTATCAAGTAACATTTTGTACATTTTTTCAAGTGAGATATGTGTGTACATTTGTGGACTTGTGTGGTTATGATGCATTATATTAATACTATTCATGAATTTATGATATGTTAAACATATGTTAACCCTTGTTTTTGGTCTTTTTGAAACTTGACTTAGGTCTTAGGTGAACATTTGCATTGACTGAAATTTTGATGTACTTACAAGTGACATTATTACCGTTAGATCTACTTATTTTTGACAGTAACACCAAAAGTTGGTTTATTAAAGGCTTGATCACAAATGGCCAACAATCTTGTTAACATGAAAGAAACAGAGAACAGTTGATTATGTCAACAACTCACGTCAAAAAAACTCTTTGAAACTGGCAACTTGTCAGTCCTACGTTGACGATTCATTTTGTGGCCCCAGCTAGTCAGCTGACTAGATCAATGCTGTCCTGTCAGCTGACTAGATCAGTGCTGTCCTGTCAGCTGACTAGATCAGTGCTGTCCTGTCAGCTGACTAGATCAATGCTGTCCCTGTCAGCTGACTAGATCAGTGCTGTCCTGTCAGCTGACTAGATCAATGCTGTCATGTCAGCTGACTAGATCAATGCTGTCCTGTCAGCTGACTAGATCAATGCTGTCATGTCAGCTGACTAGATCAATGCTGTCCTGCCTTCTGGAACCTTCACCAATTTCAAAATGTTCTTTATATAATAAGTGTTGATTATAACAATGAAATTTTTTTTTCTTTCCTTCATATCTCTAACTTGAATGACATCATGTTTCCTGACAGTTTCATGTAGCATACATACAGAGCATTGTTCAAAGGATTGGAATTGAAACCAAACTTTTTCCATCTAATGTTCCATTTAATGTTTGATTTTTACAATATCGATCTAAGCTGACCAGTCGACTTACCTGGTTAATCATTAAACTGACCAATGAAAAAAATGCTTGAAAGATTTTCTAACAGGTGTCAAAGGCATGCTGCACTAAGTTCTGGAAATAACATTTTGAATTTTGTTTTGTTTTATTATAATGTAGACACGTGAGAGTTTTGCTAAGAATAGCATTCATTTTTTTTGTTTTTTTCATTGATTGATCACAAAGGAAAATAAAACAGAACAAGCTCTAGACTTTCTCTTGATTTTATTTGTGTGGATTTGTTAGTGTTAATATCAGTCAGTTAGTGTTAATATGGGTCAGTTAGTGTTAAAATGGGTCAATTAGTGTTAATATGGTCAGTTATTGTTAACATGAGTCAGTGTTAACATTGGTCAGTTAGTGTTAATGTGGGTCAGTTAGTGTTAACATGGGTCAGTTTGTGTTAATATGGGTCAGTTAGTATTTACCCAGGGAGGTTATCAAGTTAGTTGGGTACAATGTCAAACCTGTGCGGTTTATCATCAAGTTACTTGAGATCAGTTTCCAACCCAGCACCGCTACTTTATCTTAGTTTTTCAAATTATTAAAATATAATTTATCGTAAAGCGTTAAATAAGTCACTAATGTGATTCATATTTTAAAATTTAGTTCAACTCTCTATTTTGTTTGTGACGCTGATTTGCATTAAAAGTTAAAGTTACTACTATTATGATGGTCATTAAACGTTTGATAGCGCAACAAGCACAATGGTTGAATGCTATGAATGATGTTTGATATTCTGAGCTGTGTTTGGGAAGACATGAGTATTGTGTTTGTGGAAGACCTATGACAGAGGCGTCATTAGGGTGGTGCGGACCGCACCGGGTGACACCATCACAAGGGGTGACCCCAAGGGGTAAAATTATTTTGTATGTTCCTGTTATTTGGTACTGGCAGACTCAGGGGAAGTCTTTGGGGTAAGTTGTGAGGGGGTAACACCATGACCTACTGCACTGGGTGACACCATGACCTACCGCACCGGGTGACACCAACCCTAGTACTCCTCTGACCTATGATTCATTTTTTAAAAAAAAACACAAAGATTACAGATCATTTGAATGGAATGAATGGCAACCGTCCGTCCTCATGGGACGAAGGCGTGTACTTCTGCCCCCATGCCCTTTCTCCTGGCCCTTCTCTCTTCACTCAAAGCTATGAGGGATGCTTCCACGACATGAATGCCCTCACGCACTTTTGCCCGCCAGGAGATGCGCTCCTCGGCAATGGTCTCCCACGTTTTATGGTCTATCTGTGCCAATGACATGTCTTTCTTGCAGACGTCCTTGAAGCGCAAGCAGGGGTGACCTCTTTTTCTCATACCGGTTGCCAGCTCACCGTAAAGCAAGGCTCTAGGAATGGGCTCCTAGCTCATCCTGCTGACATGACCTAACCACCGCAGGCGCCTCTCACTCAGAATTGAGTGCATACTCAGCATATGGCTTCTTCTGAGTACCTCGACATTGGTGATCTTGTCCTGCCACTTGATGCGTAGAATCCTACGCAAGCATTGTAAGTGGAAGCTGTTGAGCTGCTTTGTTTGCTTGGCGTAGTTCGTCCAGCACTCACTGCCATAGAGGAGTGTGCTGAGCACGCATTGTTCCACACTCTTTGATTCAGCCTAGCCATTAATGATGCGGCCTTTCCGATTCTGGTTCCTATTTCCTTATCCAGGGAGAGTGTGCTTGTGATGTTACTGCCAAGGTAGGTGAAATCATCGACGACGTCCAAGGTGTTTCCCTCAATGGAGATTGCTGGAAGGCGGTCAGTGCCTTGTCTCATAATGTTGGTTTTTTTTAGGCTAATCGTTAAACCAAAATCCTTGCATGCCTCTGAGAATTTATTGACCAACTGTTGGAGTCCTGCCTCTGTATGTGAGGTAAGGGCTGCGTCATCCGCGAAGAGCAACTTTCTGATTAATACATTTTCCAATTTGCTCTTCGCACGGAGACGGCTGATATTATATAGGTTTCCATCCGTCCTGGTATGAATGTTCACACCCTCGGAGCAGACCTCGAAAGCATGTCGCAATAGCATCGAGAAAAAGATACCAAAGAGTGTTGGAGCCAGTACACAGCCCTGTTTGACTCCGCTACAAACTGGGAAGGGTTCTGTGGTGGCACCATCGAAGAGCACTGTGCTGTGCATATTAGTGTGGAAGGACTCGATGATGGAGAGAAGCCGCGGCGGACATCCTATTTTTTCCAGTATACGTAGCAGACCCTTGCGGCTGACCAGGTCAAATGCCTTCGTTAAATCTATGAAGGCAATTGAAGCATGAGGGGTTTCTGTTGCTCACGACATTTCTCTTGTAGCTGACGGAGTAAGAAAATCATGTCCATGGTTGATCGGCCAGCCCGAAAACCACATTGTGTATCTGGGTAGACATTTTGTGCCAGAATTTGCAGGCGCGCAAGGACCAATCTGGCAAAGGCCTTTCCCACAATACAAAGGCCTTTAACACAGATCCATTTAAGGTTGAAAAAAGCGACGAAGATATCGGCTCAAATGAATTTTCAGAGGTCATTCAACAAACGGTGGAGCATTATAATCGAGAAATGATCAAAATTAAATAATTATTTTCTTTAATAACTGACGGAAGTTAGATGAGATTTAAAGAACCTTTTTTTAAAAAAAATTACACATTGCGACTGCTAAGGTCAGGGTTAGATGTTTGTTGTGACTGCGGCCAAAGTTGTGACACTGCAACTCGGCTAACAGCCAAACATTTTTGGGGTACCTTTCAGTCACTGCTTACATTGTTACATTGTCCTGATGTAATAATGTAAGGTATGAAGAATTTTTTAATTCTAAGCTCAATTCTTAATTCAGGTCAGCAAATTACCATTCACAAGCATGTTTTGTTATTGGAACACATGTGTGAGTCATTCTGAATTGACTACGGATCTGGGCTCATTCTGAATTGACTACGGATCTGGGCTCATTCTGAATTGACTACGGATCTGGGCTCATTCTGAATTGACTACGGATCTGGGCTCATTCTGAATTGACTACGGATCTGGGCTCATTCTGAATTGACTACGGATCTGGGCTCATTATGAATTGACTACGGATCTGGGCTCATTCTGAATTGACTACGGATCTGGGCTCATTCTGAATTGACTACGGATCTGGGCTCATTATGAATTGACTACGGATCTGGGCTCATTCTGAATTGACTACGGATCTGGGCTCATTCTGAATTGACTACGGATCTGGGCTCAAACTTCACGATTTTCATGTTCAAGATTCAATGTTAACGCATCAGAAATGACGTCATTGTTGCACGGTAGTGAAACTGTCATTCTTATGAACATTTGTAGCTATTATTTCCATGGCCGGCATGTGAGTGTTTGTCTTATTCATTCACGTCAATAAATTACATTGTCCTAAGTTGTTGATTCCTGTCCCCCCCCCCTTTTCAACCACAGCTCCGCCATTTTAAATTTTGCTTTCTGCATGATCCTCAAGTTTAGTTTGAAAATTGAACAGATTATGTTCTGTGTACCTTATGTTCTGTGTTAAGCCTATGTTCTGTGTTAAGCCTATGTTCTGTGTTAAGCCTATGTTCTGTGTTAAGCCTATGTTCTGTGTTAAGCCTATGTTCTGTGTTAAGCCTATGTTCTGTGTTAAGCCTATGTTCTGTGTTAAGCCTATGTTCTGTGTCAAGCCTATGTTCTGTGTATATGTTTAGAACCAATCATTAATGATATAACATTAGACACCAACAAAAAAGTGATTCTGTCACATCACGCCATCATTGGGTTCCCAAACCGACTTAATGTCAATGGCACGTCATCCCCCATGGCATCTGCTCTATATCTCTACATTTGGGGCTGGGGACCACACTAAATGACACTCTCCCAAGAACACACAGTTGGCTCGAAGGGTGTTAGAAATAGAAGACTGTGATGTCATCAGATCTGGATATCTTTAAAGGAGATTTTTCCAAGAGTAAGGCGCCACAACAGACCAGGTGTCAGGACACCATGGTGCCTCCAGATTAGGGTGCCTCCAGAATTACGTGCCGAAAATGTAGCTAGACTTGGAGAACATAATGGTATTCGTTGGGGACATTACGATTTTACCATTGGGACTGAACACCAATACTAGACGCTAATGACTCTGAAGCCCATGCAGTGGCGTCACTAGGGGGGCGGGGGGGCGGGCCGCCCCGGGTGACACCCATCAGGGGGTGACACCCGAGCCTAAAATTTTACTGTGTACGATTTTATGTCAGAAAAAAAAAGATGACAAAATTTTTTAATCTAGAAAGAAATTAAGAAATACAATGAAATACGTTAAACGCGAAAACTCTTATTAAAAAAAATATCAGTTAACTTGCAATAATAAAACAGTCCCAACACACAAACAACATTAAAACAAATTAGGAAAAAAGAAAAGAAACATTCGCAGCAGAGAGATCTTTAAAAAACGGCTGGAATGAAAGAGGCAGTATGTTATGTTTTAAAAGATATAAAGCCATTTGGGCTTGGACACACCGACAGCATGGACGAATCCCACCTCACAACTCCCTCCACCACAGTGGGGTGGGGGATACGATTTTTATCCCCCACCGCAAAAAAAAACACAAAAAAACACACCAAAAGATGGGTTTTCTTTGTTGATGTTTTTCTTGAGGAAAATTATGATTTCAATGTCTTTGAGTTAATATTTTGTTATATATATATATTTATTAAAGGCGTGAAAGCATAGATATGCATGTTTATATACAGGTAGTCCTCCGGTTACGACGGTCCCATCCCGACTTACGCTGTTTCGTGGTTACGAACGCGCCCCCATAAAGAATAATATTACGCGTTATTCCGTATTTTAAAATATTTTTAAAATATTTTTGTTCATGAGGTAACGAATTGTTTTCTCTAATTGAAATAACAAAAATTATTGAAAAATATGTATGATTATTATTTCAACCTACAACTTTCGTTTGCGAATTTTTCAAATGGCGAAGTTTTCAATCAAGTCAATAAGCTGAGTAAGCTTACAAGTTCCTTTTCAATGCTCATTAGAGAAGAGAGAGCATATTCAGTCTTTTTTTCCCCCATGCAAATTCAAACTCATTATATATTCTTTTCAACTTTGAAAAGGATCGCTCTCAGCTGCAGTTTGATGTCATCATTGAAAGATAGATGTGAAGTGCGATGTGTACATTTGTAAAGGACTGTGTGAAATATAGCTCATTCAAAATCAGCAAAATTTTTAGCTCTGTGCACGTTTTTTTGAGTTTCGCTTTGTGCTACTTCCTTTTCCTTACCCTGAGCCTGGGGCTGGACAATAACTTTTTTAAGAGTTCTGAAAATTGGACTAATTCTGAAGGTAAGCAGTCTTTGATATCACTTGAATGTTCTTCCATTAACTTGGCTGCTGCCCATCGGGTGGCGAAATTGCTGAGCTCATTTAAGTCTGTAAGAAAGCCAAATTTCTCATGGATGTCTTTATATGCGCCGAACCGATGCTGTAGGTGGGGCTTAAGAAATTTTGTCAATGATGACCAGAAATACCTCAATCTTGAATTTTTGTCTCGAGGAGAGTACTGTTTTGTTGATGTCCCTTTATCAAACTGACGCTTTCTTTTTTGTTTGATAGTATCGAAGATTGTTTACACTGTTTTTATCACGACTTTTCCTTTCCTTTGTCTTCATAGGAATCAAATTAAGAATGCTATCTTTTAACAAACTTAATGAGGTACTTCCTTTCTAAAATTGTTTCCCAAATTTCAAGTAAAATAGCGACTTCCAGTTGTTCAATTTCCTTTAGAAATCCTTCTTCTTCAAGTCGAAAGTCACGTGGCTGATTTTCATTTGTTGCTAATTCTTCCAGTGCTGCGATATTCTCATGGTACGAGTTATTAATAGTCCTTACAGCATCATGTCAGGCTGACCATCTTGTGTCAGACAAGGCTTTGTTAGCATGTATCAATTTCATATGTTTTTGAAGTACCTGTCAACGATGAGTAGATGCAACAAGTCGGGTATAAAGATTTTGCAGAAGACAAAAGAATCTGATCGCAGCAGGACAACATGCTGCTCTTTTCCCAACCAAATTAAAGGAATGAGCTGTGCACGGCATATAATGAGCTACAATGAACTTCTCACGAAGAATAGCCTGGTTTCCGTTATACTTGCTACTCATTTGCAGCATTGCCGTATGACTGTCCAAGGCATTTTCAGGGATTCGTACAAACATAATGGCCTGCATCTTTATTATACACTATAATTCATAATAAATTTGGGGTCCTTAAATTATTGGGGGCTTTAGCCCGTTCAGCATCCCCCCTTTTAATCCGCCATAGGGGGAGTGTCACGCATCTGTGACGATGTGGTACGAGGAGGGAGGGTGTTTGAGAAATGTGACGTCACATCAAAAACGCGCAACTTTAAATAAAAGTTCCACTTAAATATTTGATTGTTTACCATTTATTTAATTACGTTTTCAATGACTTCACGCGTGTTACGATATTAGAGTGCAGACTTACCCTAAATACATATTTAAATGAAAAATTTAAAAAATACGTAAAAAACCCAAGTTTTTTACTATAAATCCTTTATGTACGAGACTTAACTAAAAGAATGTTCATTATAATACGCAGCGCAAGACCATCCAAAAATACAAAATTGTAGTTGTGTCGCAAAACATGTTTAATATAATGCGCACCGATCAATAATATGTTTATAAAAAGTGTTGTCAATAAAATACGCACCTATTGCGTGACAGAAAGGTCGTTCAATATAATGCGCACCCTTACACTCTATCTCAAAAATTAACATGATACATAGGAATAGATAAAATAATCTAAAAAATCAATAATTTAATTACGGTACATGTGATCGATCTGAAATTTTGATACATTGTTTTTATCATCGGTACAAAACTGCCTGCAAAATTTCAGCTCGCTAGCTTACGAAGAAATGGGTTAAAAACTGATCCAAAGTTTTGGCGACAGCGCAAGGGTGCAAGCAAGCAACCAGACACCACGAGTTAATATAAATGATTTAAATATAATTTGCAACATGCTTAATTTTTATTGAGAAAATACGGTTGGGGGGGGGGCTGTCAAAGCTTTGTGACGTCATATCGTAAAAAAGGGGTGGGGGCTGATCTGGTTGTGGGGTACACATAGTAGGTCGCGGAGGTGGGGGGGGGATAATAGCACGGCAACGCGCGGGACGGCAGTGGGGTAATACGGGCGGGTAGGGCGGGGGGGGGGCGGCGCGGGGGGTGGGGTGGTGGGGGGGGGGGGAGGGGGGGTGAGGGGGTGGGGGGGGGGGGGGGGGGGGGGGGGGGGACGGGGGGTGGGGGCGTGGGGGTGGAGGGGGGGGGGGCGGGGGGGGGGGAGGGGGGAGCGAGCGGGGCGGTGTGATGGGGGGGGGGGGGGGGGGGGGGGGGGGGGGGGGGTGGGAGGTGGGGGGGCGATGGGGGGCGGGGGGGGGGGGGGGCGGGGCTGGAGGCGAGGGGGGTGGCGGGGGGGGTGGGAGGGGGGGTGGGGTGGGGGGGGGGCGTGGCGGGTGGGGGGGGGGCGGGGGGGGGCGAGGGGGGGGGGGAGGGGGGTGGGGGGGGGTGGGGGGGGGGGGGGGGGGTGGGGGGGGGGTGTGGGGTGTGTGTGTGTGGTGTGTGTGGGTGTGGGGTGTGGTGTGTGTGGGGTGGGGTGTGGGGGTGGGGTGTGTGTGGGGTGTGGGGGTGTGTGTGTGTGGGGGTGTGGGGTGTGTGTGTGTGTGGGGTGTGTGTGGGGTGTGTGGGGGGGGGGGGTGTGTGTGTGGTGTGTGTGGTGTGTGTGGGGGGGTGGGGTGTGTGTGGGGTGGTGTGTGTGGGGTGGGGTGTGTGGTGTGTGTGTGTGGTGTGTGTGTGGTGTGTGTGGGGTGTGGGGTGTGGGGGGGGTGTGTGTGTGTGGGGTGGTGTGTGTGTGGAGGGGGGGGTGGGGGGGGGGTGGGGGAGGGGCGGGGGGGGGGGTGGGGGGGGGGGGGAGGGGGGGGGGGGTGGGCGGGGGGGAGGAGGGGGGGGGGGGTGCAGGGGGGGCGGGGAGGGGGGGGGAAGTGGGGTGGAGGGGGGGGGGTGGCGGGGGGAGGGGGGCGTGGGGGCGGAGGGGGGGGGGGGTGGGGGGGCGGGGGGGGGGGGGGGGGGGGTGGGTGGAGGGGGGGGGGAGGGGGTGGGAGGGGCGGGTGGGGGGGCGGGGGGGGGGGGGGGGGGGGTGGGGGAGGGGGGGGGTGGGGGGGGGGGGGGAGGGGTGAGGCCCGGGTGTAGGCTGATAACGCAGGGGCTGAGGGGACCGCGGCAACTAGCGGGGATAAGAGCCCGCGGTTGCTGTTTGCGGGGCGCGGCGGGGGGAGTAACGGGGGGTAAGGGAGGGGGGCGGATGGAAGGGAGCAGGGGGGGTGGAGCAGGGCAAGGGGGGTGGGGAGCGGAGTGTGGGAGGGGGCGGAAGGTGGAGGGGGTTGAGGAGGAGTGTGGCAGGGGGGGCGTTCCGAGGGGGGGGACGGGGGCGTGTTCGAGGGGGGGGGTCAAAGGGGGAGAGGGGGTCAGGGCGTGGCGGGGATGGCGGGGGAGGGTGAGGTGGAGGAGTGATACGGGAGGGTGGAGAACGAGGAGGGCGGGGGCGATAAGGGCGGCACGGCGGAGGGGGCGTCGAGGGGAGGGAGGGAGGGCGAGAAGGGGGACGGCTGGGCGGGGCGGGGAGCTGGGGGGGATGAGTGTGGGCGGGAGGGTTGGGCCTGGGGGAGTGGGGGGCCAGTGTTAGGGGGGAGAGGATAGAGCCGTGGCCAGGGCGGAGGGATAGATGAGGTGGCTTGGGGTGGAAGTGTGGGCGGGGGAGGGGACACGGGGGAGGGGGATGGGATACTCCGGGGGGGGAGGGGAGCCGCGTGGGTGGGGCGGTGGGCGGCCGGCGGTAAGGGGGGGGGATTTGGGCCGTGAGTTTTATTTTTTATTTCTTTTTATTTTTGGTTTTTCTTTTCTATGGTTCGTTTTTTGTTTTTGTTGTTTTTTTCGTTTTTTTTTTTTGGTTTTTGCTTTTTAGTTTTCTTTTTTTTTTTTTCTTTTTTTTTATGGACGGTCCCTTCAGTCATGAAGGGGTGACACCATGAGCTACCGCCCCGGGTGACACCAACCCTAGTAACGCCTCTGAGCCCATGTAATAGTTTGGTATTGTCTCGAAAACTTTGGTATACTGTGACCTCATGATCTTGAGACCTAAAGTTTGTTTGAATATTTCTCAGCCCACCTAATAACAAAAACAAAAAAAATAACAAAAAAAGAAAGAAACGAAGAATTTTAAATTTGATTTTAAAAATTATTTTTATTTTGGTTTATTAAATAACAAATATAATTGATAGAAACGGGTACCACTTATACTTGGTATATGGAATCTCTTGATGATAGGTGTCACATGATAGGTGTCACATGATAGGTGTCACATGATAGGTGTCACATGATAGGTTGTCACATGATAGGTGTCACATGATAGGTGTCACATGATAGGTGTCACTTCTACAGGGCTTGTCATAAGACCGGAAAACTTCATAACCCATTATGCCATTGGGCTATTTTTAGTTTTAGGTCAAACTTTTCTGAAATATTTGTGAAAACAGTGTGTTTTGATTTTGATACACTGATCTCACTAAAAACGATCTTCTAGGTGCTATTGTTGTGGGGTAAAATTTCTTTAACTTAGTTTTGCAGCTGAACAAATTATTAAAATTAAAGTGCAGAAGACTTAAACCTAATGGAAATAAAAATAAACCTAAATATTTTAAAAGGGGTCCGTCCATAAAGTACGTCACGCTATTTTTTACCATTTTTAACCCTCATCCCTCCCCCTGTCACAAACTGTCATGAATCTCGGACTAAAGTACGTCACATTTTCAAACAAAAATTTATTTTTTATTAACAAAATAATTAAAATTTAATAGAAAACCCCATGACGTCACACATGACCGGAAACCCCCCCCCCGTGTCACAAACTGTCACAATTTCTTACACCCCCTCTCCCCTCCTGGAGCGTGATGTACTTTATGGACGGCCCCTAAAGATGAGTGTAAGCGATCGTTCGATAGTCGTAAACACTAGTCCTAGCGTAATAGAAATTGTAGTCAAGGCATATTTATTTTAATATTACTTGTTTTCCTTGGTCCTTACAAAAATATATGCCTTAGTATTTATTAGTAATCAACTAATACTAAGATTATGACCTTAATTATAATTACTTCATTAGAATTAGTAGTAAACAGTATGAATGCAGGGACGAACGAGCGAATGATCTAGTGTTGAATCACTGATACTGATAAATTTACATTGTAGGCCTACATAATTCACACTCGCAAGGACGTTCTATTTCGCATAATATAATATATCACATAATATAACCTTATATTTTTATTTAAAATTCATAAAATTAAGGTTTTGAACAAGTTTTAGTCAATTTCAATGAGCCCATTCGCTGCAATAGTAATTAACAAATATTAACTAGCTGTCCTCTCGGCAACTTCGGGAGTGAACGAGTTATAAATAGATTCTAATAATAGACTTCCGCTTAGACAAGATCCTATAGATTTTACCTAATGCTCATCTGTAGTATTTGCGCCTGAAATAACTTAATTATTTGATATTTTCTGTTATCTTATTTAAACTTTTAATGAAGAATTAAATGTCTCAAACAAAGTAATACATTGAAGCTCAGTATTCAGCAATATGTAAATTTTATTAATTGCATGGTAAAATATGGGCAACTGTTTAAATAAGTCAGTATTAGAAACTAAAATATAGTCATGAATTAAAATGCTAACAGTTAATTTAATGAGTTTCCGTGTTTAAATCATGAAAGGTATACATATTGTAAGAACGATATTTTCATTTTGGTTCCTATGGTTCCGTCTCAGTTTCAGTAGCTCTGGTTGCTTATGAATTCCGTAGTGTCCAGACTGGACAGTCCAGTCGACAGTATTTAAATGTGCAACACTTTGGATCAAGCTAAAACGCTCATGTTTCCACATTAGATCAAATAATCAGGCTACAGGCTACAGGCAGAGAGTTTTGAGGTTTTCAAATGACGTCATAATTCATGTATAATATGTCATGTACCAAAAACATAAACATAGAAACAAAGTAAAATTATTGTGTAAAATAATGAAGCAGATATTTTGGCCTCACTCAGACATTTCCAGGGTCCATTTTGATAATGCGGCTTTATTTCCTAACAAATGTTTCAAAACAAATCGCTTAGAGAGTAGAGCTTTATTCTACGAGACTGAACTACAATAATAGTTTTTAGATTTTCAACAAACTTTAAAAAGAGTGGCTTTCGGACGCAATGTTTCATTTGGTCAAAAATATGTTCAAATTAACACGCAATTTCTTACTATAGAAAACATGATATAAAAACTAAATAAAGAAGTTTATCATGCCAAGGGTTCAAGAAGTATTTTACGACTCTTCCACTTTTAAAAGACTTTCTGGCGTTAGTCTCCCAAATGGAGCATTTCAACGAATAAAGGGCTAATAATACTAATATCATTTGTCCGCCATTCCTGGTCGACTGTTTAAAGATCATGTCCTGGTCGACTGTTTAAAGATCATGTCCTGGTCGACTGTTTAAAGATCATGTCCTGGTCGACTGTTTAAAGATCATGTCCTGGTCGACTGTTTAACGATCATGTACTGGTCGACTGTTTAAAGATCATGTCCTGGTCGACTGTTTAAAGATCATGTCCTGGTCGACTGTTTAAAGATCATGTCCTGGTCGACTGTTTAAAGATCATGTCCTGGTCGACTGTTTAAAGATCATGTCCTGGTCGACTGTTTAAAGATCATGTCCTGGTCGGCTGTTTAAAGATCATTTCCTGGTCGACTGTTTAAAGATCATGTCCTGGTCGACTGTTTAAAGATCATGTCCTGTTCGACTGTTTAAAGATCATGTCCTGGTCGACTGTTTAAAGATCATGTCCTGGTCGACTGTTTAAAGATCATGTCCTGGTCGACTGTTTAAAGATCATGTCCTGGTCGACTGTTTAAAGATCATTTCCTGGTCGACTGTTTAAAGATCATGTCCTGGTCGACTGTTTAAAGATCATGTCCTGGTCGACTGTTTAAAGATCATGTCCTGGTCGACTGTTTAAAGATCATGTCCTGGTCGACTGTTTAAAGATCATGTCCTGGTCGACTGTTTAACGATCATGTACTGGTCGACTGTTTAAAGATCATGTCCTGGTCGACTGTTTAAAGATCATGTCCTGGTCGACTGTTTAAAGATCATGTTCAATGAGATAAATGACAATGTAACACATTTCATCTTCGGATAGCAGGAAGTTGCACGATGACGATGACGATGACGTTTAAAAAAAGTTTAAACAAACAACGTTCAACTCAGTTTAAGAAAGTTGACATAAAAATGACAACGTTTCTGTTGTTTATTGATATATTGACTTCTGAAGAAGTCATTTTTTCTGAAACGCCCGTTCATTGTCGTGTCGTTAGTTCAACACTAAACATTTCTTTATCTATTTTTTAAATATATATTTACTTAAAATTTAATTTCAAATTTAATCCATCAACTCTAATGCTTCAATAGTCAATAGTATACATTTTAAAAATTTTTTGGTTTCTTAGACACGCCAGAGCTCTTGACCAGGGCTGTGAAAGTATTGGTTATATTAAAACGAAAAAATTGCAAACATGATTTAACATCAGTGTTTTATGAGCTAGACTTAGACAATAAACTATACGGTCGGTAAGTTACAGAAGATAATATAAATTATAACCCATTACAACTAGTAGGTACCCAAAAAGTTGCCTATTTTATATTAATGTTGGTTATAGTAATCTATTTATTCATGGAGTGTGGTGGTGCAAGGGTTAATCAGAATTGTCAAACTAGTTTAAGTTTATGTTTACACGAGTGTAGTTACGTCAAATGAGACCATGTCTCCAAGGGACACCACTACTCAAAAATATGGAAATACGGATGGTAATATTTTGCCTGAAGCTACCAGCAGGGGCAGATAATGATTCGTTGGACTGACATTTGAATGGCACGCCCACAAAAGACGAAACTTGTGACAGTCAGATGTGACGTATTTTCTTTTAATAGTGACAGGATAGTGTGAAGCGATGTGAAAGATGAGTGACAGTACCACTAAATGTTTTCTTGCATGTGTCTACTATAATGTATATATAAGTGCGACATCCTATTTGGGCATATGCAGCTGAAAGTGTGACAGTCTACTGTGACATATGTAGCTGAAAGTGTGACAGTCTACTGTGACATATGTAGCTTCAAGTGTGACAGTCTACTGTGACATATGTAGCTTCAAGTGTGACAGTCTACTGTGACATATGAAGCTTCAAGTGTGACAGTCTAATGTGACAGATGTAGCTAAAGGTGTGACAGTCTACTATATGTATAGTATACAAGTGTGACAGTCTACTTTGACATATGTAGCTTTAAGTGTGACAGTCTTATGTGACATATGTAGCTTCAAGTGTGACAGTCTACTTTGTCATATTTAGCTAAAAGTGTGACAGTCTACTGTATGTATATTATACAAGTGTGACAGTCTTCTGTGACATTTGTAGCTTTAAGTGTGACAGTCTACTGTGACATGTGTAGCTACAAGTTTGACACTATTCTGTCAGATATGTAGTTTAAAGTGTGACAGTCTTTATGTGAAACATGTAGCTAAAAGTGTGACAGTATTATGATATATGTAGGGACAAGTGCGACAAGTTTTTGAAATAATAGAAATATTATTGTTAAATGAGACATCACTTATAGGCATTTCACAAGCCTTAGGCCATAAGTTACAAGTAACTCGCCATCTTTACCAGTCACCATCTCCAAAAGGAAGGAAAGAGTTAACGCTGCTATTAAAGTAGCTGAGATGATTTAACGCTGCTATTAAAGTAGCTGATAGATTTAACGCTGCTATTGAAAGTGCTGAGAGATTCTTAAACGCTGCTATTGAAGTAGCTGAGAGATTCTTAAACCTATCTGATGTGACTGGTGAGATTTAACGTGCTATTAAACCTATCTGATGTGACTGTGGAGATGACTTCTTAAACCTATCTGATGTGACTGGTTGATATGACTTCTTAAACCTATCTGATGTGACTGGTCATATGACTTCTTAAACCTATCTGATGTGACTGGTGAGATGACTCTTAAACCTATCTGATGTGACTGGTGAGATGACTCTTAAACCTATCTGATGTGACTGGTGAGATGAATTCTTAAACCTATCTGATGTGACTGGTCATATGACTTCTTAAACCTATCTGATGTGACTGGTCGAGATGACTTCTTAAACCTATCTGATGTGACTGGCGAGATGACTTCTTAAACCTATCTGATGTGACTGGCGAGATGACTTCTTAAACCTATCTGATGTGACTGGTCGAGATGACTTCTTAAACCTATCTGATGTGACTGGCGATATGACTTCTTAAACCTATCTGATGTGACTGGTCAGATGACTCCTTAAACCTATCTGATGTGACTGGCGAGATGACTTCTTAAACCTATCTGATGTGACTGGCGAGATGACTTCTTAAACCTATCTGATGTGACTGGCGAGATGACTTCTTAAACCTATCTGATGTGACTGGTCAGATGACTCCTTAAACCTATCTGATGTGACTGGTCAGATGACTCCTTAAACCTATCTGATGTGACTGGTCGATATGACTCCTTAAACCTATCTGATGTGACTGGCGATATGACTCCTTAAACCTATCTGATGTGACTGGTCATATGACTTCTTAAACCTATCTGATGTGACTGGTCATATGACTCCTTAAACCTATCTGATGTGACTGGTCGATATGACTTCTTAAACCTATCTGATGTGACTGGCGATATGACTTCTTAAACCTATCTGATGTGACTGGTCAGATGACTCCTTAAACCTATCTGATGTGACTGGTCAGATGACTCCTTAAACCTATCTGATGTGACTGGTCGATATGACTCCTTAAACCTATCTGATGTGACTGGTCAGATGACTCCTTAAACCTATCTGATGTGACTGGTCAGATGACTCCTTAAACCTATCTGATGTGACTGGTCAGATGACTCCTTAAACCTATCTGATGTGACTGGTCAGATGACTCCTTAAACCTATCTGATGTGACTGGTCAGATGACTCCTTAAACCTATCTGATGTGACTGGTCAGATGACTCCTTAAACCTATCTGATGTGACTGGTCAGATGACTCCTTAAACCTATCTGATGTGACTGGTCAGATGACTCCTTAAACCTATCTGATGTGACTGGTCAGATGACTCCTTAAACCTATCTGATGTGACTGGTCAGATGACTCCTTAAACCTATCTGATGTGACTGGTCAGATGACTCCTTAAACCTATCTGATGTGACTGGTCAGATGACTCCTTAAACCTATCTGATGTGACTGGTCAGATGACTCCTTAAACCTATCTGATGTGACTGGTCAGATGACTCCTTAAACCTATCTGATTTGACTGGCGATGTGACTTCTTAAACCTATCTTATGTGACTGGTGAGATGAATTCTTAAACCTATCTTATGTGACTGGTGAGATGAATTCTTAAACCTATCTGATGTGACTGGCGAGATGAATTCTTAAACATATCTGATGTGACTGGCGATATGACTTCTTAAACCTATCTGATTTGACTGGCGATATGACTTCTTAAACCTATCTGATTTGACTGGCGATATTTTAAGATTATTAAAAGAACTAAGCAATGAACTGTCCCCAATCCTTGTAGTTCTCTTTCAAGCCTCTCTAAACCAGGGTAAAGTGCCCCAGGATTGGAAATTAGCTAACGTAACTCCACTCTTTAAGAAAGGGGATAAATCAGACCGTGGTAATTACAGGCCTGTATCACTTACTAGTATCACCTGTAAATTACTAGAACACATAATATATAGTAGAATAGTTAACCACCTTGACAAATATAATGCCCTATGCCCACATCAACACGGCTTTAGAAAAAACAGATCATGTGAAACACAATTAATAGGTTTAATAGATGAACTATCAAAAGGCTTGGACAAAAATGATCAAATAGATACAATATTACTAGACTTCTCAAAAGCAATTGACAAAGTTCACCACCTTAGTTTACTTAAAAAACTTAACTACTTTGGAATTTCAGGTTCCTTACATCACTGGATCCAAGACTTCCTTTTGGGCAGGGAGCAAACTGTAATAATTAATGGATCTAAATCTGCACCAATAAAGGTTAACTCAGGAGTTCCACAAGGAACTGTGCTAGGTCCCTTACTCTTTTTAATTTATATAAATGATTTACCCAACAACATCTCAACAGGTACAAAAGTTAGGTTATTTGCTGATGATTGTATAATCTATAGAACAATTAAATCAGAACAAGACAGCAAAATTTTACAAAAAGACTTAGATGAATTGATAAAATGGGAAACTAACTGGAGTATGTCTTTCCACCCAGAAAAGTGTCAACTGTTAAGAGTAACAAAGAAAAAGAAACAAATAAATTCAAAATATTACATTCATGGAAAAGAACTGACCCAAACTAAAGATGCAAAATACTTAGGAGTCTTAATAAATGAGAAACTATCATGGAATCCCCATGTCAATGAAGTTATTAAAAAATCAAACAAAACCTTAGGCTTTATAAAAAGAAACTTTAACAAATGTAATAGAGATATAAAACTAAAATGCTACCTCACTTTGGTGAGACCTGTACTAGAATATGCATCTTCTGTATGGGACCCATCCACCAAAGAAAACATTGATAAACTAGAACAAATTCAAAAAAGAGCTGCCAGATTCATTACTGGAGAATATTCGAAACTGACAAGAATAACACCATTAGTTAAATCATTAAACCTTGAAACACTAGAGGATAGAAGAACCAAGAGCAAAGTAGTAATCATACATAAAGCTATTAATTCTAATTTAGAAATACAACACAAAGATAACTTAATACAACCCTCAGATAGACATAAGGATAAAAACACCTTTCTTATTCCGTATGCAAGAACAAACACATACAAGTTTTCCTTCTTCCCGTCCGGAATTCGGGCGGCGTGGAATGGGTTGCCTGAAGAATCCAGGAAAACCAACACTTTATCAACATTTAAATCTCTAATAAAAATGCAGGACTAAACACAAACCATAGATAAGCGTAGGATGCAATAATCTTCTGTATAGAAGGAGCGTCTGTAAACAGATAAGATAAGATAAAATATGACTTCTTAAACCTATCTGATGTGACTGGTCATATGACTTCTTAAACCTATCTGATGTGACTGGCGATATGACTTCTTAAACCTATCTGATGTGACTGGCGATATGACTTCTTAAACCTATCTGATGTGACTGGTCATATGACTTCTTAAACCTATCTGATGTGACTGGTCATATGACTTCTTAAACCTATCTGATGTGACTGGCGATATGACTTCTTAAACCTATCTGATGTGACTGGCGATATGACTTCTTAAACCTATCTGATGTGACTGGTTAGATGACTCCTTAAACCTATCTGATGTGACTGGCGATATGACTTCTTAAACCTATCTGATGTGACTGGCGATATGACTTCTTAAACCTATCTGATGTGACTGGTCATATGACTTCTTAAACCTATCTGATGTGACTGGTCATATGACTTCTTAAACCTATCTGATGTGACTGGTCATATGACTTCTTAAACCTATCTGATGTGACTGGCGAGATGTGTAACAAACACAGTTAAAATAAGACGGTTAAAATGGGCGTTGACTCTGATATTCAATAGGGGCGGGGATGTGTATGCTGAGTGACACCTGGCCAAGTTTACCCAGAAGTTGTGTTGGAGCGCTCACCTGTCGACTGACTGCACGTGCTGGGCCCGGCCCCACGAGAGATCGGCCCGAGACCGTGCATTTGGCCAGATTTTCTGTTTTTCCAGATTGTCTAATCAAATAAAATTTTGCACTGAAAAGACTGTGACCTCATTCACCCCTCCCCCTTTTTTCTACCTACTCCCCTTTTCTCCCCGGCCACGCCAGATAAGAAAAACATACCCTCACTTGTAACAACACAAATATCTCGCGCTAACTCATCGACGCCTCTGGAAAGTTCTCATTGGTATTAGTGTGGGAATGATGCAGGCGAACCACCAACAAAGTGTGGTTAGACTTTCAGTACATGATAACTGGTGGGATGCAGGCCAAGGGGAGACCATTCAGCTTGGGTCTAATGCTCGGGGAATGGTGTTAATTCCAAACTACAGTTAAATGAGAGCTTAGGACACAACTCTGAAAATCTGTGTGGACCGTTTTATTTGTTTCTTTTTAAAATGTATTGTATAATGGTAAAGGGCAGGAGAAAAGGTCCAAAGTTGGGCGGGTAAAGATGTGAAATAAAGAAATCAATTAGTTCAGTAAGAATTTCAACGGTCCACGTTTTATTTGTAGTCAAGTGAGTGGCCCCAGTTGTTGAGTGTTGTGTACTGAGAATGGCTTTCATCTCTGAATGACACTCTGCGTGTGGCGTCAAGGCTGCTATACGTCATGTAAATAAACCATCCAGTGTCAGAGCTTTCAATAACCAAGACGGACTATCCCATTGGAGCAATGTTAGCATGAAGATAATACACACACCAGCTTTTTCTCTTTTAAGTTGGGTTCTTTTCACATAGCAATCTATATAAGATTGTGGCTCTTGCACTTATTCTATTGTTAAGTGAAGTAATACATTATATCTAAGTTTATCAGTTCATATGTAAGTCCCTGAGTAGACAACTAATGCCCATCTAATTCACCTAAGTCAATATCTAAGTCAATCAAAACACACTTTTGTTGATTAGCACGCATATAAGACACAAGAATATTGGTCATACAGTCAGCAGCACACATTTAATTAAATAACTACACATAGTCAATCAGTAAACACCTAAGTCAATCAGCCAACATAACATAATAAATAAACATATAAGGCCATTAATAAACATGTAAAGCAATAAATGAAGATGTAAGGTAATAAATGAAAATATAAGGTAATAAATAAATATATAAGGTAATAAATAAATATATAAGGTAATAAATGAAAATGTAAGGCAATAAATGAAAATATAAGGCAATAAATGAAAATATAAGGCAATAAAAGAAAATATAAGGCAGTCATGAACAGCAGAATTAGTGGCATTAAAACAGAGCTAATCACTATCAACTACTCCATCTCACTAGAAAAATCTAATATTGTAGACTAATGTAGACTATACACTATACATCCCTCAAGAGAGGCGAACTTATGCCTCTGGAACACTCTGAAAGTTAAGCGCATTCGGTTTGTAATGAAGTGTGTAACGTTATCTATTTGTTTGTTGTTGTTGTTGTTGTTGTTTTTTGTTTTTTGGGTTTTTTTGTTTTTTTTTGTTGTTTTTTTAAAACAAAAGTTAAAGTAACGAATGGATAAATTTACAATGTAAATGTTTGAAGTTAGGTGGGTATTAAAATGTTAACATACAAGTAACTAGAGCATGGAGAAATATATTGGCTTCCGCGAAACTTTAAGCGGTTGGAAACGTTGAATGCACATCTTGTCCACTAACTTTAGCTGCTGGGAACTTCTCGCATTGTATTTCTAGCCGCCTTACTACTATGTTGGTTATCTCTAGTTTAATACATAAACCCTTTCAGCACTGACTCCTGAGCCTAGAATGTTCTATAAATAACTCAAGCGCCTTTTGTGCGTAAAATAATGTTCATCACAAGCGCATTTGGTGCGAAACATTTTCTTTTGTTTTTCATGAATTTCAATATTGTTTACTCGGTTGTGCTGCTGCTCCTACTTTTTAGGGCGCCTACGGCGCCCACCTTTTTCAAAAGCCCAAGTAACTTATCTTTGTATGATAAATACGAAAGATTCCTGAAATGTACACAAAGTATTTTATAATTAATAATCCTCAAATCCTCTTTTTACATCGTTCCCTTTTCCAAAATTAAAATATGAGCTAAAACAATGACGTCATATAATATCTTTTAACGGCGAGAAATTTTAGAAAGCAGCGCACCAAATTACTGCACCAAAAAATAAATCTTTTCGAACGTCCGCATGAAATTGTTCAATTATAAACATATATAATTTGCAATGTCACGTCTGTAGTGTCTCCCCGTGACGCTACTAATTTTAGAACTCAGCGCACCAATTTACTGCACCAATGCATAAAAAGGTGTGCAAATTAAAGATGCGCTGTAAAAAAAAATTATATGGCGTCATTGTTTTCGCTCATATTTTAATTTTGGAAAAGGGATCAATATAAAAAGAGGATTTGATGATGGTTAATTATAAAATCAAAAAACAAAGGGGGCACCGTAGGCGCCCTACAACCCCTATTATAAAATACTTTGTGTACATTTCAGAAAGTTTAATATTTCGTATTTATCAAACAAGGACAAGTTAGTTGGGCTTTTGAAAAAGGTCCACGCCGTAGGCGCCCTAAAAAAAAGTGCATTTCCTATAAAATAAAAAGATTTCAGCTGAAAACTTCCGTCATTTTCGACGGGTGATACGCTAGTTAATAATAGTGTGGAGGGTGTTTAATGTTAATCTGGAAACCAAAATGATTATGATTTTTAAGTCTATATATTTTTTATCTTATCTTATCTGTTTCAGACGCTCCTTCTATACAGAAGATTATTGCGTCCTACGCTTATCTATGGTTTGTGTTTAGTCCTGCATTCTTATTAGAGTTTTAAATGTTGATAGTTATTTGGTGTAGTCGTCTGCTATTGTTCACCTCCACGTGCTGAAGTTTAGTCCAGCCATCGATGAGCACCCCTCGGCAAGTGGAGATCAGTCAGTTTCAGTCTGTAAATGTTTGTCGCGAGTTGCGTACTATGTTAAAATTACCAATGCTTTAAGTTCTGTCACATATTATTTATATAAGGGATTTGTAGTCAAAAACTTTGTTTTTACGGGGTTGTTTAATTTAAAAATAGTTACAGCCATAATCTCCCTACTGGTATTTCCATCTTGTGGTTTGAGCGCTATCTTCTATTTGACACACTTACATGTTCGCCCAGTAGGTCGTTTGTCTCATGAAGAGTTTATCTAAAATCCGTGTATAACTTCGCCGCATCTGAGTTTCGTGAAGAGTGGGTAGGGGCACTGATACAAGAACTATAGGATTGGGTAGGGGCGCTGATACAAGAACTATAGGATTGGGTAGGGGCGCTGATACAAGAACTATAGGATTGGGTAGGGGCGCTGATACAAGAACTATAGGACTGGGTAGGGGCGCTGATACAAGAACTATAGGATTGGGTAGGGGCGCTGGTACAAGAACTATAAGATTGGGTAGGGGCGCTGATACAAGAACTATAGGATTGCGTAGGGGCGCTCAAAACACTGCTGTAGGATCGGATAGGGCGCTCATACAAGAGGTAGAAGATGGTGTGGTTTAAACCGCCAAGAAATATAGTAACAAGGGGCAGATAAGCACCTGATGTAAACAATAGATTTGAATTTAATGCAATGTTAAATATGATTTATGTTAATATTTGTTTAAAAACTATACCTTCTGCAGTATATACTGCAAAGTGCGTTTTAAGAAATTTTAATTTTTCTTTCTGTTAATACTTACCCAATTTTAAAAAAAAATTTATAAAACAGATTTCTTGTTTTTATTTTAGTATTAGTTTTTTATGTCGTAATCTTAAAAATCTCCTAATCCTACATCACTCACCGTCAACACCGACAGCCTCGCTTTGTTGTTTCCTTTATCACACGACCCGGCTTTCCTGATGGGTACACTGTCTCGTTCGCTACACAGTGGCACCAGATAGTGGAAAGTCACATGCTATCAGCAAAGATTTGATGCAAACAAACAAAAAAAAGTGAAATAACCTGATCAACTTTCCCCCTTTGTCAAGAATATACACATTCAAAAATTAACACTCAAATTTTAAGAACTAAAACTATCTTTCATTAACTGTTAAGGCTTTTGTTGATTAAAGACAATTTTAGGTAATTAAGAGTTAAACAGAATGGTGGTTCTACAATTTGAAATTCAATCCCTTAAATATAGATTTTACTGACAACGTATTTTTTTCTTATCCCCTCTGTTTAAAACTTTAAGCTGCTTAAGATGAGTCAGCTGCTTTATGAACAGTTTTTCTATGTATTATGAATCAACAGATTTCCCCCCTATAAAATAATATACCTTTAGTATATGTAACTACACACCTAATTACTATCACCGATGGACCTCTGGCTAGCAAAGTAACAACGATGGACCTCTGGCTAGCAAAGTAACAACGATGGACCTCTGGCTAGCAAAGTAACACCGATGGACCTCTGGCTAGCAAAGTAACAATGATGGACCTCTGGCTAGCAAAGTAACACCGATGGACCTCTGGCTAGCAAAGTAACAACGATGGACCTCTGGCTAGCAAAGTAACACCGATGGACCTCTGGCTAGCAAAGTAACAATGATGGACCTCTGGCTAGCAAAGTACCAAGGATGGACCTCTGGCTAGCAAAGTAACAACGATGGACCTCTGGCTAGCAAAGTAACACCGATGGACCTCTGGCTAGCAAAGTAACAACGATGGACCTCTGGCTAGCAAAGTAACAACGATGAACCTCTCTTCGGTGCAGTAAAAGTGATAAAAATAAAAACAAATGGTGCTCCCCCAATCACAATCACATTCTGCTATCCTGCCTCACCTGAAAATAAACTTGTCACCTGTTGAGGATTTAGGTGAAATTAAATTGTTTTCAATAACTTTCTATCTTTTAATTTTCCTGACTTGACTTAAAAATACAAAAATAAAAAATCTAAGTTACTTAGAGTTTTTTTCTTTCTTTTTTTTAAAAAACATTAGCTGAAAGATTACAGTTCAGCAATTGTGAAAATTGAGTCGTTTTATCTTGAGAGATAAGATTCCAAACTACAGTTGAAATAATGGAGTATAATTACGACGTATTTTGTTACCCAGTCTGTCATGGCCTCAAATTAACTTGGGCGCCTGGTCAACAAGCAGTCGTCACCCCCCACCCCCTGGCTCCCCCCTCTCATCATCTCGCTAGCAACTTTTCCAAATGCCTTCACGCCGAGACCGACTGTTAGGAAGAAGATAAATGTCAGCCGGGTGAAGGGTTTGCACGGCACGGACCACTTTATCGTACCCGGTGACCCCTTGCACCTGTGTCGCCCAAATTGGAAGCCAAGAATGTAAAGCACAAGAGTCAAGCGGGCAGGGGGAGACAAATGTTATCTCGGTCATCGTACCATGTTAAGGTGTCATCTCCCTTAGAGTTGAGGGTTGCTGACAGCGTCTCCATTGACGTACGTGGCGGGTTGGACTGGAGTCAAGGTGAGGGTGTCAAATGCAGGGAAGAACACCCCCCCCCCACACACACACACCTTGAAAAAACCAAACACAAAAAAATAATAATAATAAAGTTGTTTTTTTTTAAAAGGGAATTTAGTTACCGGTCTGAAACTTAACGATTGAATGCTTTGGTGAACAAGGGGATCTGAAGCTTTCAAAAACGTGTTTTTTGTGTGTTTTTTTCCCTATGTTTATTTTAAATAAAATATAAATTTGCATCTTAAACTTAAAAAAAAACTCTCAAACTAATTTACTCTAAGTATTATTTTATAAATAAACATTCTCCGATTCTATAATTAATTTATGGTTCATTATTTTATCTAACATTCTCTTGGAAAATGAGGGATGCGGTGGTCGAGTGGCAGCGCGCTCGGCTGGCGTACCGATGGTCACGGTTTCGAATCCATGTGAAGGCAACACTTGCCAACAGATCATCTCTCATGGTCTGTGGACGCAATAATCTTTTACATAGATGGAGCTTCTGTATAGATAAGATAAGATGAGAAAAGTTGTTTACATTCCAATTTGCCAGTATTGTGTAAATCCGCGAAGAAAGTTTTTATTTGAACGTTTAACATGTAAATTAAAATATAAATTACATTTTTAATTTTTTTTACAATTATCTTATCTGTTTCAGACGCTCCTTCTATACAGAAGATTATTGCGTCCTACGCTTCTCCATGATTTGTAACTAGTCTTGCAGTTTTATTACAGTTATAAATGTTGATAAAGTGTTGGCTTTCCTGGTTTCTTCAGGCAACCCATTCCACGCCCGAATTCCGGACGGGAAGAACGAAAATTTGTATGAGTTTGTTCTTGCATACGGAATAAGAAAGGTGTTTTTATCCTTATGTCTATCTGAGGGTTGTATAAAGTTATCTTTGTGTTTTATTTCTAAATTAGAATTAATTGCTTTATGTATGATTACTACTTTGCTCTTGGTTATTCTATCCTCTAGTGTTTCAAGGTTTAATGATTTAACTAATGGTGTTATTCTAGTCAGTAATGAATCTGGCAGCTCTTTTTTTGGATTTGTTCTAGTTTATCAAATGCAAATACCATGATTTTATAACTCAAATTGTATGAAAAAATAAATTAACCGTTAAAATGTTAATCTGAGAGGAATTAATGAGATCAAAAAATCTTAAATAAAGGGAGATCCGCGAAGCTTTTTTTATTTTATTTTTTAAAATTATTTTTTTAACAAATTAATATTTATTTATTTTTTTTATTTTAAACATCAAATTTTAATAAACAAAGAAATGTTCTTATTGTTTTTTTTAATGTAAATGTCGCTATCTATCTGCCACATAACAGTTTTAATAATAAAAGCGTAGTTTAGACTTGCTGTTCACTTTGTATTACTTTAGTGGATCCGTTTGTTGGTCCTTTCTTTTAAAGAACCATTTTTTAAATAAAACTATGTTAACACAACTCGTGCCCAACTGGCCACTACACAACAATTGCTTGGGGAGGGGGGGTGGGGTTTAATGTTTAATCTTTTCTGAAACAGCTGTTTTTTGTTTTGTTTTTTAAATATTATTATTATTATTATTATTATTATTATTATTATTTTTTTTTATTTTTTTTTGTAAATCTGGAAGCTAGTTGCAATGGGGGAAGATGTGTTAATATGGACAGCCAGAGCATGTCGTATGGAGCGGTAATAACTATACAACGAGTAAGTATTTTAATGTTAATTTCCCATTTCCCATACAAAATTACATTCAATTCAACTGTTAAATTTACGTTTACCGCTACCCACCCACCCTCCCCCACGTTAAAAAATACCCCCCCCCCGGGCACGCACAAACGACTCCCAATCGTCGTATTTGAACTTGTCGTGACAGGAGTCGTGGCAGGGGTCATGGCAGGGGTCATGGCAAGGGTCATGGCAGGGGTCAGTACAAACTTCACCTCATCAGAGTTCCCCACCAGATTCTGAACATTAATAAAATCCTGAGGGAAGATGTTCATTAGGCTTAGGGCCGAAACTAAATGTTTTGTTTTTTTAAATTTATTTTTAGTGCTTCGGTCACTGTCTTCGAGGCTTAGGGCCGAAACTAAATGTTTTGTTTTTTTATTTATTTTTAGTGCTTCGGTCACTGTCTTCGAGGCTTAGGGCCGAAACTAAATGTTTTGTTTTTTTATTTATTTTTAGTGCTTCGGTCACTGTCTTCGAGGCTTAGGGCCGAAACTAAATGTTTTGTTTTTTTTATTTATTTTTAGTGCTTCGGTCACTGTCTTCGAGGCTTAGGGCCGAAACTAAATGTTTTGTTTTTTTATTTATTTTTAGTGCTTCGGTCACTGTCTTCGAGGCTTAGGGCCGAAACTAAATGTTTTGTTTTTTTTAAATTTATTTTTAGTGCTTCGGTCACTGTCTTCGAGGCTTAGGGCCGAAACTAAATGTTTTGTTTTTTTATTTATTTTTAGTTCTTCGGTCACTGTCTTCGAGGCTTAGGGCCGAAACTAAATGTTTTGTTTTTTTATTTATTTTTAGTGCTTCGGTCACTGTCTTCGAGGCTTAGGGCCGAAACTAAATGTTTTGTTTTTTTATTTATTTTTAGTGCTTCGGTCACTGTCTTCGAGGCTTGGGCCGAAACTAAATGTTTTGTTTTTTTATTTATTTTTAGTGCTTCGGTCACTGTCTTCGAGGCTTAGGGCCGAAACTAAATGTTTTGTTTTTTTATTTATTTTTAGTGCTTCGGTCACTGTCTTCGAGGCTTAGGGCTGAAACTAAATGTTTTGTTTTTTTATTTATTTTTAGTGCTTCGGTCACTGTCTTCGAGGCTTAGGGCCGAAACTAAATGTTTTGTTTTTTTATTTATTTTTAGTGCTTCGGTCACTGTCTTCGAGGCTTAGGGCCGAAACTAAATGTTTTGTTTTTTTATTTATTTTTAGTGCTTCGGTCACTGTCTTGGAGGCTTAGGGCCGAAACAAAATGTTTTGTTTTTTAATTTATTTTTAGTGCTTCGGTCACTGTCTTCGAGGCTTAGGGCCGAAACAAAATGTTTTGTTTTTTTATTTATTTTTAGTGCTTCGGTCACTGTCTTCGAGGCTTAGGGCCGAAACTAAATGTTTTGTTTTTTATTTATTTTTAGTGCTTCGGTCACTGTCTTCGAGGCTTAGGGCCGAAACTAAATGTTTTGTTTTTTTATTTATTTTTAGTGCTTCGGTCACTGTCTTCGAGGCTTAGGGCCGAAACAAAATGTATTGTTTTTTTATTTATTTTTAGTGCTTCGGTCACTGTCTTCGAGGCTTAGGGCCGAAACAAAATGTTTTGTTTTTTTATTTATTTTTAGTGCTTCGGTCACTGTCTTCGAGGCTTAGGGCCGAAACTAAATGTTTTGTTTTTTTATTTATTTTTAGTGCTTCGGTCACTGTCTTCGAGGCTTAGGGCCGAAACAAAATGTTTTGTTTTTTTATTTATTTTTAGTGCTTCGGTCACTGTCTTCGAGGCTTAGGGCCGAAACTAAATGTTTTGTTTTTTTATTTATTTTTAGTGCTTCGGTCACTGTCTTCGAGGCTTAGGGCCGAAACTAAATGTTTTGTTTTTTTATTTATTTTTAGTGCTTCGGTCACTGTCTTCGAGGCTTAGGGCCGAAACTAAATGTTTTGTTGTAGTTTTTATTTTTAGTGCTTCGGTCACTGTATTCGAGGCTTAGGGCCGAAACTAAATGTTTTGTTTTTTTATTTATTTTTAGTGCTTCGGTCACTGTCTTCCTACTCCTAACATTGACATTATTGAACACTTCGAAATCAAGTTTTATTATTTTTTATTAAAGTTTAACTTTTGTCACTATATAGATAATAATAATAATTTGATAAGTTATGTAGCGCTGTACTCCAGCAAGTAGCTGGGCTGACGGCGCTTCAAATAAAAATAGTAACATAATATAATCATTAATTAATATACATTCAATGTAAATAATAATTAAGTTTAGCTAAGTTTATCAATTAAAAGAAAAGTTTCATTATTATTTAAATTAAAGTCTGCATCTGACCTCAACATCCGCTTGTCTTATTGTCGTTATTGTAAAGTCTTAAATATCTTGTTCCACTTTTCTTGGCTTCTTTCAGACACTACCGTGCAGATGTCTGACCGACGCCGCCCAGCAGTTTAGAAATATCGCGCAACGAAATTTGTAAAATACTGCACAAAAAACGAATACTATGAAACATTGCACGCGGACCAAGAAACTTCGAGGGAATATTATCCCAAACTTGTCTAGGGAATATTATCCCAAACTTGTCTAAGCGTGTAACTATATTATCCAAAACGTTTATGTATTTAATAGAAATAGGTACATGTAGTAGTTTGAATATCACCTTCCTATCTGTTTGGTAATGTGCAAAACCTTTAAAAGCAAATTTCCCGACTTAGGACGAAATAATTCAAATTAAAACTTTCACCCATGATATTTTGACATCAACTAGTAGTTGTTGGGGGTGTTATAAGTTTTAAACTATATACGACCCGCGGCGTACCATATGCCGCAGACTTGTTCATAGATAGTGCAAAGAAAGGACACAAACAGCAGCACGAAGAAATTGGAACAACCCGAGTGAACGTTGGGGGGACCTGCGACGCATTTTTGGTCTCGAAACATGCGCACTGCGGTTGAGACCCCCCCCCGCACCACCCTCGCTTGCCAACCATAAACTGTGATTGGTCGACCCTAGCGAGGGTAATTCGTCATGCTTATATGATCGCGTTTCCTCTTGGTCTTATATCTGTTGAATTATATTTATATTTATATTTATATTTAATTTTATATTTATATTTATATTTATATTTATATTTATATTTATATTTATATTTATATTTATATTTATATTTATATTTATATTTATATTTATATTTATATTTATATTTATATTTATATTTATATTTATATTTATATTTATATTTATATTTATATTTATGAAGACCACATATCTCTAGGACCACTAAAAACGTGGGGCGGGCGTTTATGAGGTTTAACATATGAAGTTCACTCATTCACTGTGGGACGCGGTGGTCGAGTGGCAGCGCACTCGACAGTCGTACCGATGGTCACGGGTTCGAATCCGTGTGAAGGCAAGGGCTTGTTCCCGAGGCCTAGGGCGTCCCTGAGTCACCACGCTTCGAATGGGTACCTAACACATTGTAGTGTTAGGCGGCTGAGTAATGCTTGGAACCCACAAAACCGTGGCCTGTGAACGCTGGATCGCTTGCCAACTTATCTGTCATGGTCTGTGGACGCAACTATCTTCTGCATAGAAGGAGCGTCTGTATAGATAAGAAGATAGATAAGATTCTATCACTTATAGATCTCTCTTTTGCCTTCTAAATTAGAAATCTTTAATTTTTATACCAAACACCCGCCCCACGTTTTTAGTCATATTAAATAGAAGTACTTGAACTTATAAGTTTTAAATTATTTTCCTCTTTTTAGTCCACTAATAAAAACGTGGTTTTTAAAAATATTTTTTTACCTCTATTTATTTTACCAAACGCCTCATCAGCGCTCGCCCAACGTTTAATAACAAAGCGATGAGGTTACGGGGTGAACACGTCACGTGAAATTAAACTACGGCAGGCGGGTAGAGAAGCTTATATCAAGATAAACTAAGAAATGCATTATATTAATTACGCTACATTAGATCGATATGAAATTTTGAAATAATGTATTGTCGTCCAAGATTTATCTGTGGTAAAATTTTGAACTCTCTAGAACCATCAGAAGTGGTTTAATTTTACGTTGGGAAATTTGAAAAATTGCGGACAGACAGACACGAAAGCAAGTATATAATAAAATATAGATCAAATAAAAAGTTCAATAATTTAAGAACGATACATTCGATCGATCTGAAATTGTGCTACAATGCATTGTCATCCAAGATCTATCTGTGGTAAAATTTTCAGATCTCTAGGACCATTAGAAGTGGTTAAATTTAACGTTGGCGGATTTGAAAAATTGAGTTTCGGACAGGAACGAAAGTGAGTTAATAAAAGGTGCTTAAAAACGGCTATGTGACATTTTTGAAATTTTTAGTTATACGCTGTATCTGATAGAGGCTCAAAAATAGAATGTTCTGAATGAGGTTTTATGAAAATAGTATGTCTCTAACCCTATTAAAAATTCAAATCTTTTGAGTTAATTTAAAAGAAATGTATATAATTTTTAACTTTAAAACTTGAATATCTCAAAACTACAAAAATGTGACATAGCCGTTTCTTCCGTTGAGCTCTTCATATATACATATATATATTATATATATATATATATATATATACATATATATATATATATAGATGCTGTTACTGTATTAGATTTTCATGTATTATATAAAGTGTGCAAGAAAATTATTTATGTGTGTTGTTAATCGTTTCTATGCTGCATTGGTTGGTCTATATTGGTCTATATTGGTCTATATTGGTCTATATTGGTCTATATTGGTCTATATTGGTCTATATTGGTCTATATTCATTTTGTTTCACTAGCATTTAGATTTTATTTTCTGTTTGCACTGCCACACAACACCAACATTCCACTACCACACAACACCAACATTCCACTACCACACAACACCAACATTCCACTACCACACAACACCAACATTCCACTACCACCCAACACCAACATTCCACTACCACACAACACCAACATTCCACTACCACACAACACCAACATTCCACTACCACACAACACCAACATTCCACTACCACACAACACCAACATTCCACTACCACACAACACCAACATTCCACTACCACACAACACCAACATTCCACTACTACCCAACACCAACATTCCACTGCTACCCAACACCAACATTCCACTGCTACCCAACACCAACATTCCACTGCTACCCAACACCAACATTCCACTGCTACCCAACACCAACATTCCACTGCTACCCAACACCACATTCCACTACCCAACCCACATTCCACTGCTACCCAACACCAACATTCCACTGCTACCCAACACCAACATTCCACTGCTACCCAACACCAACATTCCACTGCTACCCAACACCAACATTCCACTGCTACCCAACACCAACATTCCACTGCTACCCAACACCAACATTCCACTGCTACCCAACACCAACATTCCACTACCACACAACACCAACATTCCACTGCTACCCAACACCAACATTCCACTGCTACCCAACACCAACATTCCACTGCACCCAACACCAACATTCCACTGCTACCCAACACCAACATTCCACTGCTACCCAACACCAACATTCCACTGCTACCCAACACCAACATTCCACTGCCACCCAACACCAACATTCCACTGCTACCCAACACCAACATTCCACTGCTACCCAACACCAACATTCCACTGCTACCCAACACCAACATTCCACTGCCACCCAACACCAACATTCCACTGCTACCCAACACCAACATTCCACTGCTACCCAACACCAACATTCCACTGCTACCCAACACCAACATTCCACTGCCACACAACACCAACATTCCACTGCTACCCAACACCAACATTCCACTGCTACCCAACACCAACATTCCACTGCCACACAACACCAACATTCCACTACCACACAACACCAACATTCCACTGCTACCCAACACCAACATTCCACTACCACACAACACCAACATTCCACTACCACACAACACCAACATTCCACTGCTACCCAACACCAACATTCCACTGCTACCCAACACCAACATTCCACTGCCACACAACACCAACATTCCACTGCTACCCAACACCAACATTCCACTGCTACCCAACACCAACATTCCACTACCACACAACACCAACATTCCACTACCACACAACACCAACATTCCACTACCACACAACACCAACATTCCACTACCACACAACACCAACATTCCACTACCACACAACACCAACATTCCACTGCTACCCAACACCAACATTCCACTGCTACCCAACACCAACATTCCACTGCCACACAACACCAACATTCCACTGCTACCCAACACCAACATTCCACTGCTACCCAACACCAACATTCCACTACCACACAACACCAACATTCCACTACCACACAACACCAACATTCCACTGCCACCCAACACCAACATTCCACTACCACACAACACCAACAATCCACTGCCACACAACACCAACATTCCACTAACACACAACACCAACATTCCACTGCTACCCAACACCAACATTCCACTACCACACAACACCAACATTCCACTGCCACCCAACACCAACATTCCACTGCTACCCAACACCAACATTCCACTACCACACAACACCAACATTCCACTACCACACCACACCAACATTCTACTGCTTCACAACACCAACATTCCACTACCACACAACACCAACATTCCACTGCTACCCTACACCAACATTCCACTGCTACCCAACACCAACATTCAACTGCCACCCAACACCAACATTCCACTGCCACACAACACCAACATTCCACTACCACACAACACCAACATTCCACTACCACACAACACCAACATTCCACTGCTACCCAACACCAACATTCCACTGCTACCCAACACCAACATTCCACTACCACCCAACACCAACATTCCACTACTACCCAACACCAACATTCCACTGCTACCCAACACCACATTCCAACGCCACACACAACACCAACATTCCACTGCCACACCACACACACCAACAACATTCCACTGCCACACAACACCAACATTCCACTGCCACACAACACTCAACATTCCACTACCACACAACACCAACATTCTACTGCTTCACAACACCAACAATCCACTGCCACCCAACACCAACATTCCACTGCCACACAACACCAACATTCCACTGCCACACAACACCAACATTCCACTACCACACAACACCAACATCTTACTGCTTCACAACACCAACATTCCACTGCTACCCAACACCAACATTCCACTGCTACCCAACACCAACATTCCACTGCTACCCAACACCAACATTCCACTGCTACCCAACACCAACATTCCACTGCTACCCAACACCAACATTCCACTGCTACCCAACACCAACATTCCACTACCACACAACACCAAAATTCCACTACCACACAACACTAACATTCTACTTCTTCACAACACCAACATTCCACTACCACACAACACCAACATTCCACTGCTACCCAACACCAACATTCAACTGACACCCAACACCAACATTCAACTGCCACACAACACCAACATTCCACTACCACACAACACCAACATTCCACTACCACACAACACCAACATTCCACTGCTACCCAAAACCAACATTCCACTGCTACCCAACACCAACATTCCACTACCACCCAACACCAACATTCCACTACCACCCAACACCAACATTCCACTGCTACCCAACACCAACATTCCAACGCCACACAACACCAACATTCCACTGCCAAACAACACCAACATTCCACTGCCACACAACACCAACATTCCACTACCACACAAGACCAACATCCTCTGCCACACAACACCAACATTCTACTGGTTCACAACACCAACATTCCTCTACCACACAAGACCAACATTCCACTACTACCCAACACAAACATTCCAGTACCACACAAGACCAACATTCCACTGCCACCCAACACCAACATTCCACTGCTACCCAACACCAACATTCCACTGCTACCCAACACCAACATTCTACTACCACACAACACCAACATTCCACTGCTACCCAACACCAACATTCTACTGCTACCCAACACCAACATTCCACTACCACACAACACCAACATTCCACTGCCACCCAACACCAACATTCCACTGCCATCCAACACCAACATTCCACTGCCAACCAAAACCAACATTCTACTGCTTCACAACACCAACATTCCACTGCCACACAACACCAACATTCCACTACCACACAACACCAACATTCTACTGCTTCACAACACCAACATTCCACTGCCACCCAACACCAACATTCCACTGCCACACAACACCAACATTCCACTACCACACAACACCAACATTCTACTGCTTCACAACACCAACATTCCACTGCCACCCAACACCAACATTCCACTGCTACCCAACACCAACATTCCACTGCTACCCAACACCAACATTCCACTGCTACCCAACACCAATATTCCACTGCTAACCAACACCAACATTCCACTGCTTCCCAACACCAACATTCCACTGCTACCCAACACCAACATTCCACTACCACACAACACCAACATTCCACTACCACACAACACCAACATTCCACTACTACACAACACCAACATTCCACTGCTACCCAACACCAACATTCCACTGCTACCCAACACCAACATTCCACTGCTACCCAACACCAACATTCTACTGCTACCCAACACCAACATTCTACTGCTACCCAACACCAACATTCCACTGCCATCCAATACCAACATTCCTTTTGTCATCCAACACCAACATTCCTCTGCCACCCAACACCAACATTCCACTACCACACAACACCAACATTCTACTGCTTCACAACACCAACAGTCCACTGCCACCCAACACCAACATTCCACTACCACACAACACCAACATTCTACTGCTTCACAACACCAACATTCCACTGCCACCCAACACCAACATTCCACTACCACACAACACCAACATTCTACAGCTACCCAACACCAACATTCCACTGCTACCCAACACCAACATTACACTACCACACAACACCAACATTCCACTACTACACAACACCAACATTCCACTGCTACCCAACACCAACATTCCACTGCTACCCAACACCAACATTCCACTGCTACCCAACACCAACATTCTACTGCTACCCAACACCAACATTCTACTGCTACCCAACACCAACATTCCACTGTCATCCAACACCAACATTCCACTGCCATCCAACACCAACATTCCACTGCCACCCAACACCAACATTCCACTACCACACAACACCAACATTCTTCTGCTTCACAACACCAACACTCCACTGCCACCCAACACCAACATTCCACTACCACACAACACCAACATTCTACTGCTTCACAACACCAACATTCCACTGCCACCCAACACCAACATTCCACTACCACACAACACCAACATTCTACTGCTTCACAACACCAACATTCCACTGCCACCCAACACCAACATTCCACTACCACATAACACCAACATTCTACTGCTTCACAACACCAACATTCCACTGCCACCCAACACCAACATTCCACTACCACACAACACCAACATTCCACTGCTACCCAACACCAACATTCCACTGCTACCCAACACCAACAATCCACTACCACACAACACCAACATTCCACTGCCACCCATCACCAACATTCCACTACCACACAACACCAACATTCTACTGCTTCACAACACCAACATTCTACTGCCACCCAACACCAACTTTCCACTACCACACAACACCAACATTCTACTGCTACCCAACACCAACATTCCACTGCCACCCAACACCAACATTCCACTACCACACAACATCAACATTCCACTACCACACAACACCAACATTCCACTGCCATCCAACACCAACATTCCACTGCCACCCAACACCAACATTCCACTACCACACAACACCAACATTCTACTGCCACCCAACACCAACATTCCACTACCACACAACACCAACATTCCACTGCCATCCAACACCAACATTCCACTGCCACCCAACACCAACATTCCACTACCACACAACACCAACATTCTACTGCTTCACAACACCAACATTCCACTGCCACCCAACACCAACATTCCACTACCACACAACACCAACATTCCACTACTACCCAACACCAACATTCCACTACCACACAACACCAACATTCTACTGCTTCACAACACCAACATTCCACTGCCACCCGACACCAACATTCCACTACCACACAACACCAACATTCTACTGCTTCACAACACCAACATTCCACTGCCACCCAACACCAACATTCCACTACCACACAACACCAACATTCCACTGCCACACAACACCAACATTCCACTACCACACAACACCAACATTCCACTGCTACCCAACACAAACATTCCACTACCACACAAGACCAACATTCCACTGCCACCCAACACCAACATTCCACTGCTACCCAACACCAACATTCCACTGCTACCCAACACCAACATTCCACTGCTACCCAACACCAACATTCCACTACCACACAAGACCAACATTCCCCTACCACACAACACCAACATTCCACTACCACCCAACACCAACATTCCACTGCCATCCAACACCAACATTCCACTGCCACCCAACACCAACATTCCACTACCACACAACACCAACATTCTACTGCTTCACAACACCAACATTCTACTGCCACACAACACCAACATTCCACTGGTACCCAACACCAACATTCCACTACCACACAACACCAACATTCCACTACCACACAACACCAACATTCCACTACCACACAACACCAACATTCCACTAACACACAACACCAACATTCCACTGCTACCCAACACCAACATTCCAATGCTACCCAACACCAACATTCCACTGCCACCCAACAACATCATTCCACTGCTACCCAACAACATCATTCCGAGCTTAATTTAATTTTGGGAGCATCTAGCGTGTCAGCACAGACACAGCCATGAATATTTGAAGTCACAGTTCCTAAACATCGCAATCAGCAGCTAAATTATTTTCACGTTTCCATTCCGGTTTTTTCTTCTTCTTTAATTTGATTGAGCAAACACGTCGTAAAAACTTCTCAATAATGTTTATAATTATTGATTTCAAAGCACACACATTTCCATAAAGCCGGCCGCTGTCTAAGGTCAATTCAGATGAGCATTGAAAACACGCGGTCTCGAGCCCTTAAACTGAACGCTTTTCACGGGCCACTACAAGGAATGTTTACATAGAACCACCGCTTGAGAGCACGTACCCCCTTCAAATATTGAATCTGTAACACCCTTGCCTGGGCGAGAAACCACGAGATTTCATCTAACGTTGGGGCCATTGTAGCTGGGTGGAGGGCTGGTATGTGTGCGTCACTACAAAATCAACTCTTGGTTTAGGGTCACCGAGTACATTTACCTGATGGATGTGTCCTTGTGGAAGCAAATACAATCTACCTCCATCCATATCTTTGTATCTTATCCATGGATCGACAAGTAACAAAGGAAGAAATGGTTGCTCTCTAAAGCGTGGTCTTGTAATCTGAAGCCGTGACATTTGAAGTCTTTAACTAAACTTTGAAATGGTTTGAAATATAACACAATATTTCATTGTTAATACTTATGCTTGTCTAGAGTCTAGACACACACACACACACACACACATATATATATATATATATATATATATATATATATATATATATATATATATATATATATATAGAGAGAGAGAGAGAGAGAGAGAGAGAGAGAGAGAGAGAGAGATAGATATATATAGATTCATATTCAGTGAGATTCTAGTGACTTTTGATTTTTACAATCTTGGTGTCTAATGGACTTTTGGAATATAATATAATTAGAGTTTACCTCTAACTTATTCGTTGTTCTACAAATGACTTCGATTTCCTTCTTACCACTTGATTTTCCAGCCGAACAGTGCATTAAAATGCAATTCCGAGGCCCGCGGGGACAATCTATGGGGAGTTCCCTCCAATAGCTTTTTGTGAAAGGGAAAGGGGTGATTCAAGAGAATTTGAACGTGGTTGCAAGAGAAAGCGGTTACGCTAAAATAGGATTTTGTTCTGAGACGCCAAAAAACCTTATACTTGCGAATAGTTGAGCGTCCCATTGAAGCACCGCATTGAGCGGATCTTTTTCTATTTTTTTTTATATTCCTTAAGCAGGCTTCCATAATTACCGCTGCCCCTTTGTGAACTCCGTGATATCGCACTGTGGCGTTAAAAGATAGATTAAGTTTCGGCGATCGCTGAGAAGGAGTAGGAATAAATAAACTGTTATTTTCGCACCTTTCCCCTCCCACAAATAAGCGTTGATTTTTTTCCCTTCACTTTGTATCTTTCCTATGGAATAGCGAACACAGAGACCTACTGCAGGCGCCAGTAGTTCATAGTAGAACACTACAATCTTCTGGCTCCTTGAAATGTCAGGCAAATTGAAGCCTTGCATGGTCGCCTCCAGCGCTACTTTTGACAATCAGAGCTTCCCAGTGGCTGAGCTTTTCGTTGGTCGGATCCTTTCATGATCCAAGAGGCGACAGGGGTCAAGGAGTGCAAACTTTAACTGTGGGTCTCCAGGAGGTGGCCAAATCCTGGCGTCCCCCATGCAGCCCCCTTCCCCCATTAACTCAGTGTCGGTTTATTTTAATAAAGCAGTTCTTACGGTCTCGGTCGCTGCTCAGTGTGCAAGACTCGAGTGACGCCTTATCAACAATGGACCACGTGACTTACAAATAAAGCACAAAAACAACAGCCTCAACCGGAGGTCTTCATCGGCGAACTAGAATTGAAAGTTAATTTATTTCTTGTTTCCCCTCAATATTTAGACGACTACTCCTCGTTACCCTTGCAATAACACTTGGATCTTATCTAAGAAACTTTGCAGGAAAATATAACGTCCTTTAAAACAAAATAATAAATAAAAATTGAAATAATGTCATCATCTAGTCTACCAAACCGACTCTGATGACAATCTTAGATTTTAGATCTATTGCCAACTCTGAGGATAATCGGAGTTTGTAGATCTGTCGCCGACTCTGATGATACTCTGAGACTGTTGATCTATCGTTAATTTATCTTTAAGATTCTGTGCTTTCATTTCTTGTAGACTAACTTCCAGGGCTCTAATCTACCCTGAGAACACGCCACAGTAATCCTATGTACTACCGCACTTTGTCCCCTGTAACAGCATTTGGAATGGGGGGGGGGCTTTGGTTGTATTCAGAGCTTATGGGATTAGGAAGAAATTAAAAAATAAAATGCTATAGGATTCCCCGGTGGTTTTTACATTTCTGTCTTTCTTTTTGTAACTAAACAAAATAACCTGTTTTCTTTCATAAAGACAAGCCTTTGAAAGTTAATGTTAGACCACGGCGCAATGGCCAACCGTTCTTTCCAACGTCAGCAGCCATTTCAAAGTGCATTTACAATTTAACGTCTCGGTGATTGGTCGTTGGTCACACAGAAAGGGGGTAATTGAACTAAATCTGACTACATTTTTATCAAGTGAAAATTTGTCTTTGATTCTCTCAACACGGGTTACCTGAATTTAAAATACATATTTATCGTGGGTCGTGTTCTATGACGTTCATGAACAATTTCACGAAAATGTGAACTCTAAAATATGTAATTAAATGGCTTCCGAGAACAATACAATCTCTAAATCAAAAATATATATTTTTTATATTTCCCTGCCATGTTGACTTTCAAAACTTAAATCTAAAGTAACAGACATAAGCAAGTAACACAAAGTCTTCCCTCTCTCTCTCTCTCTCTCTCTCTCTGTCTCTCTCACTCTTTCTCTTTTTCTCCCTATTTCTCCCTCCCTCCCTCCCCCACTCTGTCTCTCTCCCTCTCGCTCTCTCTGTCTCTCTCACTTTTTCTCTTTTTCTCCCTCTTTCTCCCTCACTCCCTCCCCCACTCTCTCTCTCTCTCTCTCTCTCTCTCTCTCTCTCTCTCTCTCTCTCTCTCTCTCTCTCTCTCTTTCTGAAGGTATGTTTATCAATTTTGATCAAGGTCCTATGTATAAGGTAAACACATATGTAAGGCTGCATGGTCCTTTCGTAAAGCCATTATAAGAAACGTAAATTGGGACCGATCTAGAAAATTATAAATTATAGATTTAATTTTTTATCCTAGAATATTGAAAGAAATTAATTTTATCTGTAAAAATGTGTCATTATTCTTTATTTTATGAAGATTAATTATATAAAGATCCATAAATGCATCAAGATTTCTTAAAATATAAAGATACATTAATAAAATTAAGATCGAATAATAAATCAAGATCTACTAAATTAATATATAAACGAGGGCTGTAACGAATTCAAAAATTTTTCACTCCGGCCGGAGCCAGATTTGGTCGGATTTATGAAGAGAAATCCTGCCGGAGCCGGGTTTGTACAAATGGCAGGATTCCGGATTTGCCGGAGTCGGGGCTGAAATCCGGTAAACCCTTATATAAACATTCTATAATGTCAACATATATCAAGATCCATTAATATATCAAAATCCATCAATATATCAAGAGACGTTAATATCATACGATTCATAAAGATCATGATTCATTAATATATACTGATTCATTTATAAATCAAGATTCTTTCATATATATATATATTATATATATATATAAAGAATAAACAATATAATTTGCAATGTCTGTCCGTGACGCTACTAATTTTAGAAAGCAGGGAAAAACAAATTACTGCACAAATGCATCAAAAGGTGTGCAAATGAAAGATGCGCTCTAAAAAAATATTATATGACGTCATTGTTTTCGCTCATAAATGTATTTTAATTTTGGAAAATGGATCAATGTAAAAAGAGGATTTGATGATGGTTAATTATAAAATCCAAAAAAAAAGGGGGCGCCTTAGGCGCCCTACAACCCCTATTATAAAATACTTTGTGTACATTTCAGAAAGTTTAATATTTCGTATTTATCAAACAGGGACAAGTTAGTTCGGCTTTTGAAAAGGTCGGCGCCGTAGGTGCCCTAAAAAAAAAGTGCATTTTTTATAAAATAAATAGATTTTAGCTGAAAACTTCCGTCATTTTTACGGGTGATACGCTAATAAACAATATAATTTGCAATGTCACGTCTGTAGTGTATGTCCGTGACGCTACTAATTTTATAAAGCAGCGCACCAAATTACTGAACCAATGCATCAAAAGGTGTGCAAATTAAAGATGCGCTGTAAAAAATATTATATGACGTCATTGTTTTAGCTCATATTTTAATTTTGGAAAAGGGAACAATGTAAAAAGAGGATTTGATGATGGTTAATTATAAAATAAAAAAACAAAGGGCGCCGTAGGCGCCCTACAACCCTTATTATAAAATACTTTGTGTACATTTCAGAAAGTTTAATATTTCGTATTTATCAAACAGGGACAAGTTATTTGGGCTTTTGAAAAAGTCGGCGCCGTAGGGCCCTAAAAAGTGCATTTTTTTCAAAATAAATATATTTCAGCTGAAAACTTCCGTCATTTTTGACGGGTGATACGCTAGTTCTTTTATATTTGATTAGCGTATATACTCGTTCTCAAGCCGACCTTTTTTGGACAAAATCTAGGGGGAAAAGTGTAGGGGGGATGGGGTCGGCTTATGAGCGGGTCATAGGGGATTTCTGCATGGATATTGAATATCGGTGTTGTTATTGTAGATTATCAATGTCCTTTTCTACATTCTACAAAATTCGACTGCTCTATCAGAAGCTATAATATATAATTCAAAATCAGCAGTTACCTTATTTTATCATTTTATTTATTTTTGTGAACGTTTTAATAAATTGTTTTACAAATTTTGTTTTCAACAACGGATTTTAATGTACGCGCTTTCGTCACTGTTTACCAAAGAATTTTTTTCTAAAATACCGGTAACTCTTGCTTAACAAAGAGCAGAAAGACAAAGATAGGCAGTACAGAGTAAACAATCATAATGACCGATTTAGCTTGTAGTTTAAAAAAAAATGTACCAGTTTTTTAAAGCTGTCCTATTATTTTTGGGGGGTTGGCTTGCGATCGGGCTACACACTTTTAATACTTTTCCCTTCCAAAAGTGGGGGGGGGGTCGGCTTATGAACGAATGGGCTATAGAACGAGTATATACGGTACTATCCTCCTCTCTTTTACTCCTTCTCTCCATCTCACTATCCTCTTCCTCCTCATCCCTCTCATCCCCTCTCTCCAACTTTATCTCATTCCTTCTCCCCTCTCTCATTCTACCCGCTGTCATAATGGCTCTATACCTCACTCTCCCACCCACCCGTCTCTCTCTCACTCCCTCTCTCTCTCTTTCACTCTCACTCTCTCTCTCTCTCTATCTCTCTCTCTCTCTCTCTCTCTCTCACCATCTCTAGCACTTTCTCTCTCTATTTCTATAATTAAGTCTCGCTTGACATCAATAACTTATTAAGAATCTCAACCTATTTCAGTTACTGGTTGACAGTAAATATTGATTCAAACATTTGAATTTTTTTTCTGTTTTTGATTTTATTCAAGTCATCTCTCCATCTGATGACGTTAACCAGACGTGTGATGCAGATGAGAAGTCCCAGCAGACGTCAAAATTTCAGTTTCACTCATTTCCGCCTGCTCTTGCCAAACTTTTCATTCCACATGTGGGCCGTGTCCCTAGCACTCGAAGAACCTCGGCTGATATGTGATCAGGGGCGAGTACTGTTAGAAATACGCCAACTTACGGGTCATGCTATTTGCTAGTACAGCTGTCACAAACCTGGCCCATTAACTCCCTTAGATTTACTGCAGGCTGCGTGGCAGGGGAAGCAACCAAATATTTGGAGGAAACATTTTATGAACGCGAGTTTGCCATTGTCAAGAAACTATGTTTAAAGCAACAATTACACAATGTGCACAAAAATTTTTTTAATATACATTCAAACGAATCATTTTACAAAATTTGTTTAAACCAATCATGGAAATATGGTTTAGACTTTGCATCAAAACTTTTAGTCACAATTAATATATTTGCAACCGAATGCGAAAGGGCAACAATAACAATGTATGTATTTAAATCTGAGGACTGGAAACACAACACTAATTTGCAATAGTAAGTATAAAGTAATCAGATCCTTGTAAAGAAGTTACTTTGGGGAGGTCTTACAACGAAACCTCTAACGACCTTACTTCGGGGAGGTCTTACAACGAAACCTCTAACGACCTTACTTTGGGAGGTCTTACAACGAAACCTCGAACGACCTTACTTTGGGAGGTCTTACAACGAAACCGCTAACGACCTTACTTCGGGGAGGTCTTACAACGAAACCTCTAACGACCTTACTTTGGGAGGTCTTACAACGAAACCTCGAAACGCCTTACTTTGGGAGGTCTTACAACGAAACCTCTAACGACCTTACTTTGGGAGGTCTTACAACGAAACCTCGAAAGCCTTACTTTGGGAGGTCTTACAACGAAACCTACGACCTTACTTTGGGAGGTCTTACAACGAAACCTCGAAAGGCCTTACTTTGGGAGGTCTTACAACGAAACCTCGAAACGACCTTACTTTGGGAGGTCTTACAACGAAACCTCGAAAGGCCTTACTTTGGGAGGTCTTACAACGAAACCTCGAACGACCTTACTTTGGGAGGTCTTACAACGAAACCTCTAACGACCTTACTTTGGGAGGTCTTACAACGAAACCTCTAACGACCTTACTTTGGGAGGTCTTACAACGAAACCTCGAAAGGCCTTACTTTGGGAGGTCTTACAACGAAACCTCTAACGACCTTACTTTGGGAGGTCTTACAACGAAACTATCTACGGTTGGGGTGTGGGGTGTGGGGGGGGGGTTACAACGAGATGCCTAATTACCAGCCTCGACGGGAACTTGCAGTCTCCTTAAATTACCTTACTTGTGTTTACTGCTGTGAGAGTGAAAATAAAACTTTCGGGCAGGGAGGGGGAGGGGTCGGATAACTCTTTTACAGGACATACTCTATAATGTATTATGTATGTGACAGCTGGGCTATAGTCTTATTCATTGAACATACTATAACAACGGTGGCCAAACTGCGGCTCGCGAGTCGCATGCGGCTCTTCTGTGTTCACTTTGCGGCTCGCGAACAATTTTTCAAATTAAAACTTTTCGTTTGAAATATATGCTGTGAAATACGATTAACAGGAAAACACTTAAGAAAAATATCTGTCAACGGGAAGTAAAATACGGTCCCCAAAGTATTTTGTTAAATACAAAGTATTTTGTTACACATTTTTTTTCCCTAAACATGAAACAAAAATCTATTTACACTAAAAGATTTCGGTTCCTTGAATGAATAAATGAAAACACGACCGCACCCCAGAAAATTTAAAGGGGTTGGTATTGTGTGTTATTAATAACTAGTTTGTGCTGCGGCGCCGTGGCTCCTGCGGCGCCCCCCTTTTTTAAGGGCGCCTAAGGCGCCCACCTTTTTCAAAAGCCCAACTAACTTGTCCTTGTATGATAAATACGTAATATTAAACTTTCTTAAATGTACACAAAGTATTTTATAATAGGTTGCTTTGTTTTGTTTTTTGCAAAAGCCCAAGTAACTTATCCTTGTATGATAAATACGAAATATTCCTGAAATGTACACAAAGTATGTAGATATTATTTTTACAGTGCTAATCACCACACGATTTTTAAAGTAATTTTAGAAAGCAGCGCACCAAATTACTGCACAAAAAAATAACTCTTTGAGTCAGTCAGCACTGTTTACAACACAAATGCTGACGTCATAGGTTCGTGCGTTGTTTGGTTAATGTTAATCTGGAAACCAAAAGGATTATGATTTGGCGTTAGGCCGCAGTCAGCGATAATTGAGCGTAAATATATATATGACTAGCAGACCCGTCGTGCGTTGCAACGATCTCTTTAAAAATGAATAAATTGAAAGAAACCAAAGATTGGTATGTTTTAAAAGAATTATGCCATAAACCTTCGGGGAAGTGAGAAAAAAAAGTCCAAGTTTAATAGCAAACTGTTACATAAATTAATAATTAAAAACTTACAAAAGGAAAAACGATATTAAGAGGCCCAGCCAAAAAATGAGTGATAATTTAATTTTTTTATTGCCATTGTACTCAAGCTAAATTTCTCAATATCGTGTAAAATTGAATGGGGAATTAAATTGTTACCGTGCAGTAAAAATGACATTTGGGGCCCCCAGCTCCGAGGGAATGGACATTAGGAGTTCAGTGCCCTATAGTAATATATTATAGGTTCTTAACTTTTTATATACTAACTTTAGTCAAAATCCATTTATTTTCTCATTATCTAACGCTTAAACTAATTTTAATATAGCTAATATAGTGAATAAAACTACATAAAGGGGCCCCGGGCTTTTTCGCTGCGAGATGTCAATTTCAAAAACCTTTACATTTCAATTCAGTTTCATCATGGATATATTTATCAAGATCGTTAAAAAGTGAATGGCAAAAATATCTTAAACATATATGAAAAAAGACATTTGGGGCCCTCCGTCACCGAAGAAAATGTCATTAGAAGTTCAAAAACCTTGAGTATTTTAATATGGGCTACCAAGTTTTTTATACAAAATTTGGTTAAGATCCAATCATTTACTCAGTAGCTAACGCATAAACTAATTTTTATATAGTTCGTATAAGCAAAAAACGACAGTAAGAGATAGAGGGTCCAGTTATTGCAAGAAATAAAGTGCGAAACACATGTTCATTTGAATAAATTTCAAAATGCATAAATTTATTTATATTTATCAATAATGGAAAAATTTGACTGTGCGATAAAATATTAAACATACATTTTGGGCTCCCTGCCCCAAGGAAAAGAAAATTACGAGTTCAGTGCCCTATAGTAATAAAATATAGACCCTCGAGTTTTTATATAATAAGATGGGTCAAGACCCATTAACTTTTTCAGAATTTTACGCTAATACTAATTTTTATACAGCTAATATAATGAAAAAAAACGAAATTTAGGGGCCCCTGGGCCCATTCGGTGAAAGATTTCAATTTAAAAATGCTGTTCATTTTAATTCAGTTTCCTCATAGATATATTCCTTAAGATCGTGAAAAATTAAATGGGGAAAACTATCTCAAACATATACGAAGAAAAGACATTTGGGGCCCCAGGCCCCGAAGGAATGGAAATTTGAATTTCTGTGCCCTATAGTATTTTAATATCGGCTACCAAGTTTTTGTATACAAATTTTGGTTAAGGTCCATTCATTTACTCGGTAGCTAACGCATAAACTTATTTTTATATACCTCATATAAGCAAAAAACTACATTATGGGCCCCAGGGCCTAATTATCGCAAGAAATAAAGTGCGAAAGACATTTTAATTTGAATAAATTTCAAAATACATACATTTATTTATATGTCTCAATATTGAATGAACGATAAAATATTGAACATTTACTAAAAATGAAATTTTGGGCCCCCTGCCCCAAGGGAATGAAAATTAGGAGTTCAGTGCCCTATAGTAATAAAATATAGACCCTTAAGTTTTTATATATTAAGATGGGTCAAGATCCATTAATTTTCTCAGTATTTAACGCGAATACTAATTTTTTATACAGCTAATATAAGGAAAAAAACGACATTTAGGGGCCCCTTTAGTGAAAGGTGTCAATTTCAAAAACCTGTTCATTTAATTCAGTTTCCTCATAGATATATTCCTCAAGATCGTGAAAAATTGAATGGGGAAAAATATCTTAAACATATACGAAGAAAAGACATTTGGGGCCCCCGGCACCGAATATATTGACATTAGAAGTTTAGAAACCTTAATTATGTCAATATGGGCTACTAAATTTTTGTATGCAAATTTTGGTTAAGATGCATTCATTTACTCAGTAGCTAACGCAAAAACTAATTTTTATATAGCTCACATAAGCAAAAAACGACATTAAGGGCCCCAGTGCAAGATATAAAGTTCAAAATACCTGTTCATTTCAATCTGTATAATAATGGATACATGTGTCATTAGTTGTCAATATTGTTAATAATTGAATGGTGAATAAAATCTTAAACGTTTAAGAAAAAGAATTTTTTGGGCCCCCAGCCCCGAAGGAATGACTATTAGGAGTTCAGTTCCCTTTAGTGTTTTAATATTGGCTATCAAATTTTTATATACAAAGTTTGGTTAAGATCCATCAATTTACACAGTAGCTAGCGCTGAAACTAAATTTTATATAGCTCATATAAGCAAAAAATGACATTATGGGTCCCCGGCGCCCCATGAGTGATAAATTTAGAAAAAAAGTTGCCAGTCTCCAAAAGTTTCATGATGATCGGATGAATGGTTTAGTCAGCTATAAAGGACATGCACACAGACATACATTGATTTTTATATATATAGATTAACAAAAACGACATTAAGGGCCCCCGGGCCCAATCGGTGCAAAAGAATAACTTTAAAATACCTGTTCATTTCAATCTGGATCATGATAGATATATTAGTCAATGCTTTTCAAGATCGTGTAAATCATAACGGGAATAAAGTATTTAACGCTTACAAAAAAAAAGGATTTTGGGCCCCCGGCCCCGAAGGAACGGACATTAGGAGTTCAATGCCATATGGTACTTTAATATAGGCTATCAAGTTGTTATGTACCAAGTTTGGTCAAGATCCATTAATTTTCCAAGCAGCTAAGCCTTAAACTAATTTTTATATAGCTCATATAAGAAAAAATTCTCATTATTTGGCCCCCGGCGCCCCATGAGTGTTAAATTTTGAAAAAAAGTAGCCAATTTCCATCCCGTGAGCGTACTCAAAAGTCTCCAAAAGTTTCATGGCGATCGGATGAATGGTTTAGTCAGCTAACGGGAATAACATATTTAACGCTTACAAAAATAAAGATTTTGGGCCCCCGGCCCCGAAGGAACGGACATTAGGAGTTCAATGCCATATGATACTTTAATATAGGCTATCAAGTTGTTATGTACCAAGTTTGGTCAAGATCCATTCATTTTCCAAGCAGCTAAGCCCTAAACTAATTTTTATATAGCTCATATAAGAAAAAATTCTCATTATGGGCCCCCGGCGCCCCATGAGTGTTAAATTTTGAAAAAAAGTAGCCTATTTCCATCCCGGGAGCGTACTCAAAAGTCTCCAAAAGTTTCATGGCGATCGGATGAATGGTTTAGTCAGCTAACGGGAATAAAGTATTTAACGCTTACAAAAATAAAGATTTTGGGCCCCCGGCCCCGAAGGAACGGACATTAGGAGTTCAATGCCATATGATACTTTAATATAGGCTATCAAGTTGTTATGTACCAAGTTTGGTCAAGATCCATTCATTTTCCAAGCAGCTAAGCCCTAAACTAATTTTTATATAGCTCATATAAGAAAAAATTCTCATTATGGGCCCCCGGCGCCCCATGAGTGTTAAATTTTGAAAAAAAGTAGCCTATTTCCATCCCGGGAGCGTACTCAAAAGTCTCCAAAAGTTTCATGGCGATCGGATGAATGGTTTAGTCAGCTAACGGGAATAAAGTATTTAACGCTTACCAAAAAAAAGATTTTGGGCCCCCGGCCCCGAAGGAACGGACATTAGGAGTTCAATGCCATATGGTACTTTAATATAGGTTATCAAGTTGTTATGTACCAAGTTTGGTCAAGATCCATTCATTTTCCAAGCAGCTAAGCCCTAAACTAATTTTTATATAGCTCATATAAGAAAAAATTCTCATTATGGGCCCCCGGCGCCCCATGAGTGTTAAATTTTGAAAAAAAGTAGCCTATTTCCATCCCTGGAGCGTACTCAAAAGTCTACAAAAGTTTCATGGCTATCGGATGAATGGTTTAGTCAGCTATAACAGACATGCATACATACATACTTTGATTTTTATATATATAGATAACAAACCAGCTTTTGGCATATGACAGGACGCTAACTTCGCTTTGAAATACACCGAATTATTGAGTTATCGGTTGAGGCAGACGAGCCAATGTTGTTTATCTACCACCCCCTCTACCTCTATCCCCACCATACTTTAAAAAAACTCATAATCTATTATTGGTGTTTTAAAAAAAATAATTTTCAGTCGTTCAATGATTTTCACCGTAATAACAAAAATAAATTAAGGTTTAAAAAACAAATCTGGACAGTAACAAAGGGTTGAAGATATTTTTGGCTTATTCAAATTAAAAAAGGCGAAGGAAGCGATTGGTTTGTAAGTGGTTGGTGATGTAAACTGTTAAATTTAGTGGTTGGTGATGTAAACTGTTAAATTTAGTAGTTGGTGATGTAAACTGTTAAATTTAGTGGTTGGTGATGTAAACTGTTAAATTTAGTGGTTGGTGATGTAAACTGTTAAATTTAGTGGTTGGTGATGTAAACTGTTAAATTTAGTGGTTGGTGATGTAAACTGTTAAATTTAGTGGTTGGTGATGTAAACTGTTAAATTTAGTGGTTGGTGATGTAAACTGTTAAATTTCTTGTTCCCATTTCGATAAAAATCCACAAAATATGGCATAAAAATTGCAGGAAACGAAAATATAAAGAAGAAAATAGAAGACGTAATCAAAGATGAACTTTGTTTTGGAACCTTCTGCTGCTGAAATGGAGCTGTCAGAGTTACAGGAAGATCAGGATTTGGCGATGATACACACTTCACAATCTGTGATGGATTTGTGGAAGCTCGTGCCTGAAGTAAAATATCCTCAACTTAAGAGAGCTAGTTGCCGACTTATATCCATTTTCAGTACAACCTACTGCTGTGAATCTTTGTACTCCACAATGAAGTTCATAAAACCAAAGCAATGAGCAGTAACTAGTAATCGGCACCTGACAGAACTTCTTCGCACCACTAGCCTACTACTAGCTACCAACAAGATTTAAAGAAACTTGCCAGTTAAAAGGCTGTTTACCATAATCATAACAATTAATGTTCACAGTGAGTCTTATGCAATGTGTTTCTATTAATAAATTTTCATGTTTATAGTTCGTTAATAGAGCAACTGCAACGCATATATTTCTCAAACAAACCGTTATGATTAAAACGATTGAATTGTTCAAGTCATTAAATTCAAATAAAAAATAATTTTGAAAAATGAATCACCAAAAGAATTTTTCATTGTGAGTGGGGACCAATGTTCTCTCTCTAAAGTTCGCTGGTCCGTGTGCAAAGTAAAAAAAAACAACTCGAGTACAAAGTTCCACAACATCCACTTTGTCTGCAATATTTTACAAAATTTTGTTATGAGGTAATTCTAAACTCCTGCGCGGCGTCGGTCAGATATCTGCGCAGCTGCGCAGCTTAAAGGGAACGTTTGGTGGGGACGTGAGCGATAATGTCTCAATGTGGCTCTTAAAATTTTTGAAATATTAAAAAAATGGCTCTCACTTACTTACAGGTCTGGCCACACCTGTACTATAATATATGTGTGTGCCACCTAGATGGTTCAGTCATGTAACCTACTATACTATATGTATGTGACTGCTGACAGACTCAGTCATGTAACCTAGTATATTATATGTATGTGTGACTGCTGACAGGCTCAGTCATGTAACCTAGTATATTATATCTATGTGTGACTGCTGACAGGCTCAGTCATGTAACCTAGTATATTATATCTATGTGTGACTGCTGACAGTCTCAGTCATGTAACCTAGTATATTATATCTATGTGTGACTGCTGGATTGCTCTTTAGTGAGACCTAGAATTACGACCTCGTATTTAATTATGGATGGTGGATAACGGACTCACAAAACATAAGACAACTGTATGTTACTGGACTTTGTATAACACGCTCAATATGATCTACATGTGTGTATGTGGCTAATTAATAATTCTATTGGTGTTAAGTTAACATATCCATCAATTTAATACAACGTCTCAGTGGAAAAGTTCTAATGACATTTAGTTTTCATAAAATCAGAAATAGAATTAAATAAAATGACCCATTTCCTATCATTGTAGCTTATTTTTATTTGTTTATAGTCCGACTAAGTAATTAAACGTGTATTTGATGCGTAAAGTTTTCTTTTTGCTTTACATGCTTGTAAATATTGTTGATATAACAATAAAAATGTTGATCAATGACTATTGCTAAAAAGTCCTCCGCTGACTTGGAGAGGAGATGGGCGCCGCCAAGTCTACCAAGCCACGAGAAAGTTCTAACGGAAACATTAGAACCCTCTACGACCACGGGGTTATGGGACACACACACAAAATATTTTTAAAATAATAATATTTTTTTTTAAATATTGTTGATGTATCAAATGTGTGGTAAAATAGGGGTGTGTAATTAATATATTAATTTAGCGCATGTTGTGGTTATAACTTTTCGGTGGCCTATACCATGCGAAGAGGTAAGCACTTATTGGAATTCTTAAAATGTAACTTATGTCAGGGAAATGTTATAGTCTAATGGGGTTTTCCCGCCTTGGGAACATTAATGTTAGAATGTTGCGCCGGTGCGCACTATTGTTGACACATGTTTTTAGTGTGACGTAGTGTGGGGCGGATGACGTAAATAGAAGATAGGCTAGAGCAGGGGTCTCCAAACTACGGCCCGCGGGCCGGATGCGGCCCGCGAGGCCCTCTGATCCGGCCCCTGGAGACCTTGTAATAATTTTAAAAATATATTATTTTTTATCTGTATTTTACAATAAAAATTTGCGAATAACACTAGCGAAGGCAAACACCGCCGTTTCCGGAAGTCTACTAAAGCTTCTCTTACTAAATAAGAGTTTCTACTTTCTATGATTTCATAACTAAAGAGAGTGCTATCAAGGCACGCATTACCGCTAGTCAAACAGCGCTACGTGTGAACAAAGGAAAATTAAAAAGGTGGGTGATATTTTTTCAATTAAAAAATAGTGTTGCTACTGCATACAAATGTCCCTCGAATGCAAGTTTCAGTTTCGTTATGAAATATAGGGTAATAGTTAGTACACTAGTGTACATACCTACTGCCCATATGTATGTTATATACTTAATATATATTTTTTCTTTCTCTTCTTTGCTATTATAATTTACATTCTTTCATGGCATGGATAATGATTGATATATTTTGCTGGCCTAGTGTTATAAAGTTTAACTGTGTGGCCAAAGCTAAAAGAGATGTGAACTCAATGTGACTTGTCATTACACACATGGGCAATAGTATGTATGCATATGTATATCGGACTAAGGAACGTACTAAACGTTGTCATATTGTTGGTGTTATACAGTATGTATATTGGTCAAAATTGTGAAATGTGTTGCACTCTATTATAATTAGTGATAATTATTTACCAGTGTTCATTTTTTGAGCGATATTGTGTGCAAGATACTTACAGTTTCACTATTTATTCATGTTGAATTCACTTTTATTTTTAGAACCCGAAAATGGCCGAGAAGATGAAAAGAAATATAGACAATGAGTGTCGGCAGTTTCAAGATGATTGGAGTTTGAAATACTTCTTCATCAAATCCGACGAGAAAGCATTGTGTGTGATTTGCAATGAAACCGTGGCTGTGATGAAAGAATACAACCTGCGCCGTCATCATGAAAGCAAACATCGGGAGAAATATGAACAGCTGAAAAATTTTCAAAATTAAAAAATCAACTCACATTTCAGAGGACAATTTTCAGTAAATCCTCGAATGAAAATGAATCCTTAACAAAGGCCAGTTATAAAGTTGCCTATGTCCTGGCTAAAAGTGGCAAACCATTTACAGATGGTGAAGTAGAGAAGGAATGTTTGTTGGAGGTAGCTGAGGAACTTTGCCCAGAAAAGTCCAAAGAATTTAAAAATGTAGTTATGGGTGCAAATATCATTGCTCGCCGTGTTGCAGACTTGGGTGAAAACATTGTGACTCAATTAGCGAAAAATGCAAGCCGGTTTCGCCATTTTTCAATAGTAATGGATGAATCGCTGGACAGCTGTTCCACCTCTCAACTGCTTGTGTTCATTAGAGGTGTGGATGAAGACATGAACATAACACAAGAGCTGGCTTCTCTACATAGCATGTATGGCACAGCTACCAGAGAGGATATATTCAATGAATTGGGAAAAACATTTGTTGATTATAACTTGGACTGGACTAACTTGACTTGCTTGACTGTTGATGGGGGAAAGAATATGAGTGGCATAAAGAAAGATACAGACACAGAATCGCAAGATATACCATATTATACAGCAGTAAGATGGCTAAGTTGTGAGAAAGTTCTGAGTAGAGTATTTGAATCAAGATAGGAAATACATGACTTCCTAGAAAGTAAAAGAAAACCACAGCCATTACTGACTGATGAAGAGTGAGTATGGAAATTGGCCTTTTCTGCAGACATTACTGGTCATTTAAATATTCTGAACCTAAAACTTCAAGGAGAGACAAATCTAGTATCTGATCTATACAATCACCTAAAGACTTTCAGATCTAAACTTGTCTTGTTTTTGGAACAAGTACAGGCCAACAACTTGACACACTTTCAGCAGTGCAAGGTCTTCATGGCTGAAGCAACAGCTGAGTTCCCCACATCATTTGCATGCGAGATCATCAAAGTCAAAGACCCCCAGCTGCAGTTTCAGGAGCGGTTTTCTGACTTGGATTCAAAGGCAGATGAAGCTAGGCTATTTCAAAATCCATTTGAAGCAGATGTGGCCAGTTGCTCAGATGAACTGCAGCTTGGGGTGATTGATTTGCAAGCAAATGACTTCCTTAGGGACAAGTTCAAAGAAGGACTTTTGAGTTTTTACCAGTTTTTGTCCAAGGAAGACTTTCCTAGTGTCAAAGCTTTTGCATCAAGATATCTTTCAATCGTTGGAACAACATACTTATGCCAACAGACATTTTCGAGGATGAAATACGTGAAGAAAAATTTGAGAACTAACTTTTCTGATGATAATCTCAGGTCACTGTTGATGTTAGGGACATCAAATCTAAAGCCAGAAATATCTAATATTTTGGCAACCAGGAAACAATTTCACCATTCCCACTAATACATGTATTCATGTGCCGTGCATCAATGTATTATTAAATAATATTTAATATAACATTAAATAATATTAATATTATAAATATAATAATATTAAATATATACTTAAAAACAACATGTATGTTTTGATTTTTTTCTTATTTGGCCCCCCAACCGCTGTTTTACAGTTAATCCGGCCCTCTGGCTGAAAAGTTTGGAGACCCCTGGGCTAGAGGGACGGTTTTTGGTAGTGTAGGAAGGACAGTGTTGTTATTATGTATTGGAGGATTCCTGTTGCAAATAAATGATAGATTCATCTAATGGTGTTCTGGTTTATTGAGTGCAAGCCTTGTGAGTCAACAATACCATAGAACTCGACAACTAACTTGAATATTCACTATGTCAAGTAACTGAAAAAAATGGAAAGTTTACACATTTCAATCACCATCATTTGATGGATTATTTCTGGCCGCCATTTTTTACCCCTCCCCAGACCAAACATTTATATCTAACTATCTATATTCAGTCAAGCGTAAAGAAAGGGCTACAATAAAGAAGAACCTTAATATATAGTTTTATAAATAATTAACTTCATATATAGTTTTATAAATAATATTTTAAAAAAATAAGATTCTCAAAAACACCGCAAACGACGATTGATGGATAATAGCTTGTTTAACGAAAATGTCCAGCATTGATGCAATAAATCTGCGTTATTTAAGGAAATGTCCAGTATTGATGCAATAAATCTGCGTTATTTAAGGAAATGTTCAGTATTGATGCAATAAATCTGCGTTATTTAAGGAACTGTCCAGTATTGATGCAATAAATCTGCTCTATATAAGGGATGTTAAACCTAAAAATACATGTAAATTGCGGCGTTTGAGGAGGTTGTTACTGGTTAGGATTCTTAGACATGAATGTACGTTAGGATTCTTAGACATGAATGTACGTTAGGATTCTTAGACATGAATGTACGTTAGGATTCTTAGATATGAATGTACGTTAGGATTCTTAGACATGAATGTACGTTAGAATTCTTAGACATGAATGTACGTTAGGATTCTTAGACAGGAATGTACGTTAGGATTCTTAGACATGAATGTACGTTAGGATTCTTAGACATGAATGTACGTTAGGATTCTTAGACATGAATGTACGTTAGGATTCTTAGACATGAATGTACGTTAGGATTCTTAGACATGAATGTACGTTAGGATTCTTAGACATGAATGTACGTTAGGATTCTTATACATGAATGTACGTTATAAGGATTCTTAGACATGAATTTACGTTAGGATTCTTAGACATGAATGTACGTTAGGATTCTTAGACATGAATTTACGTTAGGATTCTTAGACATGAATGTACGTTAGGATTCTTAGACATGAATGTACGTTATAAGGATTCTTAGACATGAATGTACATTAGGATTCTTAGACATGAATGTACGTTAGGATTCTTAGACATGAATGTACGTTATAAGGATTCTTAGACATGAATGTACATTAGGATTCTTAGACATGAATGTACGTTAGGATTCTTAGACATGAATGTACGTTAGGATTCTTAGACATGAATGTACGTTATAAGGATTCTTAGACATGAATTTACGTTAGGATTCTTAGACATGAATGTACGTTAGAATTCTTAGACATGAATGTACGTTAGGATTCTTAGACATGAATGTACGTTAGGATTCTTAGACATGAATTTACGTTAGGATTCTTAGACATGAATGTACGTTAGGATTCTTAGACATGAATGTACGTTAGGATTCTTAGACATGAATATACGTTAGGATTCTTAGACATGAATGTACGTTAGGATTCTTAGACATGAATGTACGTTATAAGGATTCTTAGACATGAATTTACGTTAGGATTCTTAGACATGAATGTACGTTAGGATTCTTAGACATGAATTTACGTTAGGATTCTTAGACATGAATGTACGTTAGGATTCTTAGACATGAATGTACGTTAGGATTCTTAGACATGAATATACGTTAGGATTCTTAGACATGAATGTACGTTAGGATTCTTAGACATGAATTTACGTTAGGATTCTTAGACATGAATTTACGTTAGGATTCTTAGACATGAATGTACGTTAGGATTCTTAGACATGAATGTACGTTAGGATTCTTAGACATGATTGTACGTTAGGATTCTTAGACATGAATGTACGTTTCTTGGTTCATTTCATGTTTGTCACGTAACTTTAGTAGATGTGAAGTCCACGTAATAAAATAAAGTAAATGTAACAATGTGACCTACAGTTGATGATGTTTTATTTAATTAAATAATATAATACTAGGGGTGGTAGGGCGCCTACGAAGCCCACTTTTTTCAAAAGCCCAAGTAACGTATCCTTTTTTGATAAATAAAAAATATTAAACTTCCTGAAATGTACACAAAGTATTTTATAATTGTTTGGGTAATTGACGTCATATACTATTTTACGGCGAGAAACAGCACACGCTCTGTTAATCTCGAAGCCAAAATGATACCTTTCTTTTTAACTGCTATGGACTGTTGTGCTATGTCCCTAAGCGTTACGAAATGACTTGGGCTTTTATAATATAAATCTTTTATTCCAATAATTTTATTATGTGACATGTATGTGTAGTAATTTCTTAACCAATTGTCTTAATAATTAGTCTTATTGTCTCCATTAATTCCTTAATGTATTTGTCATCATTGGTTTAGATCTATAGGTAGTATTTGTTAGTATGCTTGCGTGGGTCACGCACCACACATAGCACGCTCCAGTTACAGCAGGTGTCTGCACCCATCAGCCACCAGTCTTCCCAAGGTTTAACTCAGGTTTAACTGAGTTTAACATGATCACAAACTGATATCCTCCCATCAGTGCTAATGGCATCAACAGGGACCTATGACGTCAAGCAAACACGATTATAAAGGTTGAATGAAAATGTTGATCTAACGATAAATATATAGTTTTATTTTAGTGCTGCGGAAATTTACGATTAATTTCTCGATTAATCGTTAAAAAATTTTTATACATTAAATTATTTTTAACGATTAATCGACCCATCACTTACAAATTATTGAAAGTCAAAAAGTAAAAAAAAATTTATTGCGGTCGATAAACAATTTCCTGACGATTATACCAACATTTTGGTTTTAAACTATTAACTGACGGGAATGTTCAAAGTGTTGATAAAGTTTGTCTACCATGGTTCTAACACTTTGCCTACTTAACAAACCAAATGAAAAGCGTATTATGCTAATGGCAGTAATAGAGACTGACTCAGAGACAGAAAATGACGACAATATTTCTGACGAAATACTGCTTTACAAAATTGAGATGAATCTATTCAGTGACGTCACTAGGGGGGTGCGGTGGGGGCGGGCCGCCCCGGGTGACACCAGCCCTAGTGACGCCTCTGAATCTATTAATCCTTTACAATGGTGGACACTTATTACACACCGATATCCAATAATGTCATCCCTTGCCAAGACCGTTTTGTGCATACCAGTTACCTCAGTTCGATATGAATGATTGTTCAGCTCGGCTGTTTATATTGTCAATTAAACCCGCTCATCACTGGAACCAAATAATGTTAACACACTGGTCTTTTTGCGTAGTTGTTAAAATATGACATATAAAAGATTTAGATTTTCAACAAGAACGTTTAATAAGATTTACTTATGACATCGTAAATTTACTCCTTTTTTTTTGGCTTTAATCGAAATAAACGATTAATTAATCGTTAATTTTTCAAAAGTTAACGATTAGATTTTTAATTAATCGTTAACAGCCCTATTTTATTTATTTTTGGTTTTTTCAGTGATTAGTCCGTAGCGTATTAATCCAAACTGACATGCATATAACAAATGGGAAGTACAGATGTAAATAAAACAAACCCGTAAAAACAAAGTTTTTGACTATAAATCCCTTATATATGAGACATAACTAACAGTAGTAAATATTTTTAAACATTTACAGACTGACACTGAGTGATGTCCCTTGTCTTTAATAAATGGGGGTGGGATGTGAGGGGGTGTCGGCACGACGGTCGTCGTCAACACGACGGTCGGCGTCAACTCAAACTCACGTGGAACTAAGATTTTTTTAAAAAAAAACCCAGTGAATTTTGAATTACATACCTCTTATAAGGATAAACTAAAAATGCATTAATTTAATTACGGTACGTTCGATCGATCTGAAATTTTGATACGATGCATTGTTAGGTCAGACGGGTCCGTGTGCCAAATTTCAGTTTGATGGGAAGTGGGTCATTTTTGACTTCTGTTTTTCCGCCCGCCGAGCCCGCCGAGCCCAAGACAGAGAGAGAGAGAGACGGCCGCGAAGTTAATATAAGGGATTTTAAAAAATGATAACAATGAATAATGTAACTGTCAGCTCAGTTGTGATTTTCCATTTTGTTTTTTTTACTTTTCTCCCTAAACCTTGTTGAAAACCTAGTATGTGATACATGGTCTCCGCAGGTCCACAGGTAGGTATTATTATTTTATTTAATAACTTATTGCTTGACTCATTTCTTTTTAAATCCCTTATATTAACTTCGCGGCCGTCTCTGTCTTGGGCTCGGCGGGCGGGCGGGCGGAAAAACAGAAGTCAAAAATGACCCACTTCCCATGATCCGATCGAACTGAAATTTGGCACACGGACCCGTCTGACCTAACAATGCATCGTATCAAAATTTCAGATCGATCGAACGTACCGTAATTAAATTAATGCATTTTTAGTTTATCCTTATATGAGGTATGTAATTCAAAATTCACTGTTTGTTATTGTTTTTTTTCTGCCAGTTTCACGTGAGTTTGAGTTGACGCCGACCGTCGTGTTGACGCCGACCGTCGTGCCGACACCCCCTCACATCCCACCCCCCATTTATTAAAGACAAGGGACATCACTCGGTGTCAGTCTGTAAATGTTTGAAAATAATCAATACTGTTAGTTATGTCTCATATATAAGGGATTTATAGTCAAAAACTTTGTTTTTACGGGTTTGTTTTTTAAATCCCTTATATTAACTTCGCGGCCGTCTCTGTCTGTCATCATCTCTCTCATGGGCTCGGCGGGCGGAAAAACAAAAGTCGAAAATGACCCACTTCCCGTGATCCGATCGAACTGAAATTTGGCACACGGACCCGTCTAACCTAACAATGCATCGTATCAAAATTTCAGATCGATCGAACGTACCGTAATTAAATTAATGCATTTTTAGTTTATCTATATAAACTATATGTAGAGGTCACTATCGTTTACATTTTACGGGTCACTTGACTTCAGGCCAGCCACCGGTGTGAACACGTCTCGTGCTTAAACCAGGTAAAGCGGCGTGCTTTTGTTTACATTTGGCGTTTCACGGTGAACTTTCCCCAGTGATCGGTGACAAGACCTTTCCCCTCTCCCACCCCCACCCCACCCTTTTTGGGTTAAAAGCAAAGGGGAGTAAAGACAGATTCAGTCTGTAGATATTTGTAAATACTTTAAGTTCTGTCTCATATATAAGGGATTTATAGTCAAAAACTTTGTTTTTACGGGTTTGTTTTATTTAAATCCCTTATATTATCTTCACCGCCGTCTCTCTCTGTCTTGGATGGGTGGAAAAACAAAAGTAAAAAAACAAACCCGTAAAAACAAAGTTTTTGACTATAAATCCCTTATATATGAGACATAACTAACAGTATTGATTATTTTACAAACATTTACAGACTGAATCTGTCTTAACACAAGTTTGCTTCATAACCCTAGGGGGGAGGGGTGGGTGGGAGGGGGAGAGGGGAAAAGTCTGGTCACCGATTCGCTTGACCGAGCTCAGAGTGACACGTAAAATGTAAACAAAAGCGCACCGTCGTTTCGTTGGGTCGCCTCAATGCTCAAACTTTCACGTGGCAAAAAAACAATAACAAATCGTGAATTAAAATTACATACCTCATATAAGGATAAACTAAAAATGCATTAATTTAATTACGGTACGTTCGATCGATCTGAAATTTTGATACGATGCATTGTTAGGTAAGACGGGTCCGTGTGCCAAATTTCAGTTCGATCGGATCATTGGAAGTGGGTCATTTTCGACTTTTGTTTTTCCGCCCGCCGAGCCCATGAGATGATGAGAGAGAGACAGAGAGAGAGACAGAGACGGCCGTGAAGTTAATATAAGGGATTTAAAAACAACCCCGTAAAAACAAAGTTTTTGACTATAAATCCCTTATAGATGAGACATAACTAAAAGTATTGATTATATTCAAACATTTACAGACTGAATCTGTCTTAACTCAACTTTGCATCATAACCCTAGTGGGGGGGGGGAGGGGTGGGTGGGGGAAGAGGGGAAAAGTCTGGTCACCGATTCGCTTGACCGAGCTCAGAGTGACACGTAAAATGTAAACAAAAGCGCACCGTCGTTTCGTTGGGTCGCCTCAATGCTCAAACTTTCACGTGGCAAAAAAACAATAACAAATCGTGAATTAAAATTACATACCTCATATAAGGATAAACTAAAAATGCATTAATTTAATTACGGTACGTTCGATCGATCTGAAATTTTGATACGATGCATTGTTAGGTAAGACGGGTCCGTGTGCCAAATTTCAGTTCGATCGGATCATTGGAAGTGGGTCATTTTCGACTTTTGTTTTTCCGCCCGCCGAGCCCATGAGATGATGAGAGAGAGACAGAGAGAGAGACAGACAGACAGAGAGAGACGGCGGTGAAGTTAATATAAGGGATTTAAAAATGACACACTTCCCGTGATGCTATGGAGCTGAATTTTGCACATATACTTGTGTCACATAACAATGCATCGTATCAAAATTGCAGATCGATCAAACCTACCGTAATTAAATTAATTCATTTTAGTTGATCTCTATACAACATATGTAATTCAATTTCACAGTTTGGTATTGTGTTTCTTCCACGGGCCAATTAAGTTAACGCGTTGACGCCACCCGTCGATGTCCACACCCCTTCCCCCCTTCCCCCAGTTTTAAAGCCAGGAGAGATAATTCGGTTTCAGTCTGTAAAAGTTTGTCGCGTTTGAACATAATCAATACTTTTAGTTATGTGTCATACTTAAGGGATTTATAGTCAAAAACTTTGTTTTTACGGGGTTGTTTAATTAAATCCCTAATATTAACTTCACCGCCGTCTCTCTCTCTCTCTCTCTCTCTCTCTCTCTCTCTCTCTCTCTCTCTCTCTCTCTATCTCTCTCTCTCTCTCTCTCTCTCTCTCTCTCTCTCTCTCTCTCTGTTTTGGTCGTCAGGCGGAAAAACAAAAGTAAAGATTGACACACTCCCCGTGATGCTATCGAGCTGAAATTTGGCACATAGACTTATGTCACCTAACAATGCATCGTATCTAATTTACTGATCAATCGAACGTACCGTAATTAAATTAATGCATTTTAGTTTATCTCTATATAACATATGTAATTCAAATTCAGCGTCTGTTATTGTTTTTCTTTTACGTCCCAGTTGAATTCACGGGTTGACGCCACCCGTCGATGTCAAAACCCCATCCCGTCCCTTCCCCCGGTTTTAAAGCCAGGGAACATCACTCGGTGTCAGTCTGGAAATGTTTGTCGCGTTGGAACATAATCAATACTTTTAGTTATGTCTCATATATATAGGGGATATATAGTCAAAAACTTTGTTTTTACGGTTGTTTTTTTTAATCCCTTTAGTTAACTTCATCACCGTCTCTCTCTCTCTCTCTCTCTCTGTTTGTCTTGATCGGCAGGCGTAAAAACAAAAGTAAAAAATGAACCACTTTCCGTGGTGCCATCGAGTTGAAATTCGGCACATAGACTCATGTTACCTAACAATGCATCGTATCAAAATTTCAGATCGATCGAACGTACCGTAATGAAATTAATGCATTTTTAGTTTATCATAATATAACGTATGTAATTCAAATTCACTGTTTGTTCTTGTTTTTTTCCACGTGAGAGTTTGAGTTGACGCGTTGACGCGACCCATCGAAGTACCGGCGTGCTTTTGTTTACATTTTACGTGTCACTCTGAGCTCGGCCCAGAGATCGGTGACCAGACCTTTCCCCTCTCCCACCACCCCCACCCCCGGTTATACAGCAAAGGGGGTTAAGGCAGATTCAGTCTGTAAATGTTTGTCGCGTTTGAACATGATCAATAGTTTCAATTATGTCTCATATATAAAGGATTTATAGTCAAAACTTTGTTTTTACGGGGTTGTTTAATTAAATCCCTTATATTAACTTCAACGCCGTCTCATGGGTTCGCGGGCGGAAAAACAAAAGTAAAAAAAAGCACACTTCCCGTGATGCTATCGAGCTGAAATTTTGCACATAGTCTCGTGTTACCTAACAATGCATCGTATCAAACTATCAGATCCATTGAATGTACCGTAGTTAAATTAATGCATTTTTAGTTTATCTCTATAAACTATATGTAGCGGTCGCTATTGTTTACATTTTACAGGTCACTTGACTTCACGCCAGCCATCGATGACTACATCTCGTGTTTAACACCTGGAGGTCACTCAGTTTCAGGCTGTACATGTTTGTCGCGTTGGAACATAATCAATACTTTAAGTTCTGTCTCATATTACTCATATATAAGGGATTTATAGTCAAAAACTTTGTTTTTACAGGGTTGTTTAATTAAATCCCTTTTATTAACTTCACCGCCGTCTCTGTCGTTCGTCGTCGGGCGGAAAAACCAAAGTAAAAAATGGCACACTTTCCGTGATGCCATCGAGCTGAAATTTGGCACATTGACTCGTGTCACCTAACAATGCATCGTATCAAAATTTCAGATCGATCGAACGTACCTTAATTAAATTAATACATTTTTAGTTTATCTCTATTAAACTATATGTAGCGGCTTGCTTTTGTTTACATTTTACGTGTCACGCTGAGCTCGGTCCAGCGATCGGTGACAAGACCTTTCCCCTCCCCACCCCAACCTCCCGTTTTACAACAACGGGGAGTTAAGGCAATTTCAGTCTGTAAATGTTTGTCGCGTTTGAACATAATCAATACTTTTAGATATGACTCATATATAAGGGATTTATAGTTTTAAAAAAATTTGTTTTTACGGGGTTGTTTAATAATGGTACTCACTCCGATTGATTTAGTTCGTAAATAAATACGAAATGTGAGGAATATGAAACAATACTTTGTGATCATGTGTGGAGTGTGGTAATTTATTAAAGCATTTTAACATTGAATGCAGTTACTGTTCGCCATGACGGGTAATAAAATATGTAGAATAATTCAATCTGAAATTTTATTCAGTACCTTTTTAAATTAGGTTGCCCTTTTCATTTTGAGTTACATAACAGCTGTGCATCTGACATTTGACACTTATGATTCAATTTCTGAATTCACGGACATAACGAATTGTTAGACATTGGTGTGATTATTTAATCATTAATTATCAAATTCTAATTTCATTAAAAATTAATAATTTACTGCATACAAACCTGTGAATAGCGCACGTTTACGTGTCACTGCTACTGTCTGGCCTAACATCGTGGAAAACAGACTACTTGAAAAAATAGCTAAAACTTTCAAAGGAAATTAATCCAGGGTTTGGATGGGTTAAAATTTCAATTCACCAATAAATGTGACAAGTGATGGCGTCACTGTATGACGCCAGGAGAGTCTGTGACGCAGATCTTTTGTTGACTGCTCGTCATGCCGTACTGCAATGTGTGTCGTGAGGATCATGTAGAACAGAACGTTGTAAGATATCTATATAGAGATGGAGTGTAACTGATATCGATATAGAGATGGTGTGTAACTGATATCGATATAGAGATGGTGTGTAACTGATATCAATATAGAGATGGTGTGTAACTGATATCGAGACAGAGATGGTGTGTAAAAGGTCAAGAAGCTTTCGGAATCTTACGTCCATGATTCGTGGAAATTGGAAGCGTGTGTAAATTTTGACATACCACATCCGCCTAATGGCGTCGATGCGAATATAATACGTGATGAAACCTTCAAATATAGCTAAAATAGAAAAAGCACAGTCGTACTAGCATTTAATTATTTTCTAATACTCGCAGAGCCCGCAATTAGCACCCGTTTTATAAAATCCTCATCTTTGTAAATTGCTCCGTGTCTGCTGGGTAAAAGAATGTGTAAGGACACAGTCAACACACGATTATACTCATCAATACCTTTAGCCTATAAGCCAATGTAACTGTGGTGCCACTTTGTCATGGTTTTCCTTTTTTCCATATCTGTACATTACCTTGGTTAAAAATAATAATAATAATAATAAATTGATAATTTTTATAGCGCTGTATCCCAGCAAGGAGCTGGCACAATGCGCTTTACATGGAGATAATAATATACATGCATATAATAATTAAATCACCATTCTTATCATAATAACCAAAATACTTAGGGGTCTTAATAAATGAGAAACTATCATGGAATCCCCATGTCAATGAAGTTATTAAAAAATCAAACAAAACCTTAGGCTTTATAAAAAGAAACTTTAACAAATGTAATAGAGATATAAAACTAAAATGATATACCTCACTTTGGTGAGACCTGTACTAGAATATGCATCTTCTGTATGGGACCCATCCACCAAAGAAAACATTGATAAACTAGAACAAATTTAAAAAAGAGCTGCCAGATTCATTACTGGAGAATATTCAAAACTGACAAGAATAACACCATTAGTTAAATCATTAAACCTTGAAACACTAGAGGATAGAAGAACCAAGAGCAAAGTAGTAATCATACATAAAGCAATTAATTCTAATTTAGAAATACAACACAAAGATAACTTAATACAACCCTCATATAGACATAAAGATAAAAACACCTTTCTTATTCCGTATGCAAGAACAAACACATACAAGTTTTCCTTCTTCCCGTCCGGAATTCGGGCGTGGAATGGGTTGCATGAAGAATCCAGGAAAACCAACACTTTATCAACATTTAAATCTCTAATAAAAATGCAGGACTAAACACAAACCATAGATAAGCGTAGGACGCAATAATCTTATGTATAGAAGGAGCGTCTGTAAACAGATAAGATAAGATAAGATAAGATAACCACATAAATGACAGTACGTTACACATAAGCTACGTTAATCAGTTAATCATTAAAAAGAAATGTTCTTTTAATTTTGAAAATAATTTTTGAAAAGATGCGCAGTCTTGAAGGACTTGGTACATGAAATACTCCGGATGTGTAATGGTAGAGAATTCCATTGTTTGACTGCACAAAAAGAGAATGACCTTTCGCCAAAAGTTTTAGTTCGTGTCTTAGGAACACAGAGAATGCGCGTGTCTGCAGAAGAGCGTACCTGACGACTTGGTGAGTAGACCGACAGAAGCTCAGTAAGATAAGAAGGGCATGAGTCAGAAAATTATCGAGCAGGATCTCATTTTGGCCTACCATGCAGAATGCAGAGACCGGGCAAACAGCACCATTTTTACTGAAGAGTGGCGTTCTGACGACATTATGGCACCAATCATATCGTTCTGACGACATTAGGGCACCAATCATATCGTTCTGATGACATTAGGGCACCAATCATATCGTTCTGTGTGACGCATTTTTTCTAAATGAAACTGACATAGTAAGAAAATACACTTAGGTACACTTGAAAAATGCGTTTTTATGTTTCATAAGTTCTTCTTACACATGTTTCTTCCCACTTCATCATAAAAATAAGCAAACACTAAAAATAATTATTTTTAAAAATCTGAAGCAGATTATATAAAATCACGTAATGCTCTCCAACAATACTAATAGCATCGAAGTTTTTATTAATTTGACTTTACTAAATGGTGAATCTGCTGATACTGTTACGAAAATTGCCAGAATAGGGAGAATGCATTGCAAAGATAAATTTCCCGGAATTTCATGCCACTTATTTCTGTTAAGAGCTCCAGTGTTTGGACCATAGTGAGGTAAGGCTGAGGAAAATCTTACAGTTAACAATGGCGATTGGAGGAGTGAGAAAAAAAAACTCACTTGGGAGGGTAAAGAGCCTCGAGTGATTTACTCCGTAGACTCAGGATTTGCACAGCCATGTGACTCGGTTCAGTGACTCGGTTCAGTGACTCGGTTCAGTGACTCGGTTCACAAGATTTACAGCATGCACAGTAAAGCTACAGCCATGGCCTAACGAACCTTGAAATAGCGATGTCCCTGGCATAGGCACGCACTAGCTCACCCCGGCACGAAAATTTGTTAAATTTATATATCTGCACATAGCACCCACCCTGCACATAACACCCACCTTGCACATAGCACCCAACTTGCACATAGCACCCACCCTGTATATAGCACCCACCTTGCACATAGCACCCGCCTTGCACATAGCACCCACCCTGCATATAGCACCCACCCTGCACATAGCACCCACCCTGCATATAGAGCCCAGCTTGCACATAGCACCCACCTTGCATATAGAGTCTAGCACCCACCCTGCACATAGCACCCCCCTGCATATAGCACCCACCCTGCACATATCACCCATCCTGCAAATAGCACCCATCCTGCACATAGCACCCACCTTGCATATAGCACCCACCCTGCATATAGCACCCATCCTGCATATAGCACACCCTGCTTATAGCACCCACACTGCATATAGCACCCATCCTGCACATAGCAGCCACCCTGCATATAGCACCCATCCTGCACATAGCCCCCACCCTGCATATAGCACCCATCCTGCACATAGCCCCCATCCTGCACATAGCACCCACCCTGCATATAGCACCCATGCTGCACATCCTGCATATAGCACCCATCCTGCATATAGCACCCACCCTGCATATAGCACCCATCCTGCACATCCTGCATATAGCACCCATCCTGGATATAGCTCCCACCCTGTATATAGCACCCATACTGCATATAGCACCCACCCTGCATATAGCACCCACCCTGCATATAGCACCCACCCTGCAAATAGCACCCACCCTGCGTATAGCACCCACCCTGAATATAGCACCCACCCTGCATAATGCACTACCAATTAATTGGGTCCCTATGGGTTTGGTTATGTGCATGTTTCTCGGTGCACGTCTGTAATATGAATTTACTATAATCGTACACTAGAGACCTCTGTGACCTCATTGTTAAGTAACGAAAGCAGTCATGTGTCACGAGACAGGTCATGGATCACGAGAGCCGTCAAGTCATGGGTCCCTGGTTGCCAAAGGGCACCATCGATGTTGTCATAAATTTAAATATGATTCCCTAAACATTTGACAGAATCATTTTGTAAGGCAATAATTTATACATCGCGATGCATTCTGACTGACGCCAGTTCCTATACCTATGACATATGCCGTCATACGCTATGTCTCAGATAAAAGTGAACCATGATGATGATGTAATAGGAATTCGCTTGTTTCAATCAACAGGGTGATTTCCCTTAAACTGTACAATAGACCATTTTAAAAAGAACTTGCTGGACATTCATCACCCAAGGCTGGCCAACCCAACCACACACACAAACATACACACATGAGTCCGGCATGACGTCATAGATGGGTATAGCCCGTGAAGGAACTGACTGAAAGCTCCGCCCACGAGCTTGAGAAGGCCGTCAGGTGGGAGGGTACTAGCGGCTAGCGAGCAGACGAGATGGTGGATGGAGATGAAACGTGGCCTGACGTCCTGGTGGCGGCGGGAAGCTTTGTGCGGGCAGAAGTCAACGAGTAAAACTCGTCTGTACCGAGACCGGCTTCCACCCATCTGTTATCTACGTCTGCCTCCCCTCTACCCCCCCCCACCTCCCCACACACATCTCCTTCATTTCTCTCCACTCGTTTTTTTTCTTCCGCAGTTCTTTTTGAAGCTGAGATTCGGTTACATCCCCTTGACGTGAGCTGAGGTCGCAGGGTGCACACAGGAGAAGGATTCTTGTTCCCGGCCAGAGAGGCCCCCACTGAGACAGAGATGGGCCGACATACCTAACCCAGAACGAGGCTGCTACAACGTCTCTCTACATCTTTTACCTTTTAAAAGAAACGAAAACAAGAATAACCTGGACGGAATTTTCACGGTGGCATTAGGGAATGGAGGGGTGGAATTAGGGAATGGAGGGGTGGAATTAGGGAGTGGAGGGATTGCAATAGGAAATGGAGGGGTGGCATTAGGGAATGGAGAGATTGCAATAGGGAATGGAGGGGTGGCATTAGGAAATGGAGGGGTGGAATTAGGGAATGGAGGGTGGCATTAGGGAGTGGAGGGATTGCAATAGGAAATGGAGGGGTGGCATTAGGGAATGGAGAGATTGCAATAGGGAATGGAGGGGTGGCATTAGGGAATGGAGAGATTGCAATAGAGATTAGAGGGGTGGCATTAGGGAATGGAGGGTGGCATTAGGGAATGGAAGGGTGGCACTAGGGAATGGAAGGGTGGCATTAGGGAATGGAAGGGTGGCATTAGGGAATGGAAGGGTGGCATAAGGGAATGGAGGGATTGCAATAGAGAATAGAGGGGTGGCATCAGGGAATGGAGGGTGGCATTAGGGAATGGAAGGGTGGCATAAGGGAATGGAGGGTTTAAATTATTTTAACTCGTAATCAGCAGTTTTTTGCCTAATGTACTATCAATAAATCATTATTTGGCAACAAAACCTCCAGTTATTTATAAATAGCTTTATTGGCTAACATTTACACATGTGATACATTGTTAGTCTGGAGGTTGGAATAACTTTAATTTGTTTGAAATGTATGCGCCTTAATAGAGAACACACGTTAAAATTGTTTTAATTTAAACAACAATAACAATTAGCAATAAATATCAGGGAAATAACATTTAAATGAAAACAACAATTCATGCATGCAGTGCTTCTCAAACTTTTTAGTATGACGGACCGGCCGGAATTTTTCCATTGCACCAGAGACCAGTGAACTATTTTCACGGTACTGGGTGTTAACGAAATGTAATTTATTTTATTTTATTTGTTTCATTTTATGCTTATTATATTTTCTTTATTTTCTTGATAACTTCTGCGGACCGGCAGCGGATTGCCCACGGACCGGCACTGGTCCGCGGACCACCACTTTGAGAAGCACTGCTTACAGAAGTACACAAACACAAGTACGAGAGAAAATAACACAGGTACCAGTACGGGTATAATACAACCACAGCTACCAGTACAGAACCACAAGTACGAGTATTGAACCACAAGTACGAGTATTGAACCACAAGTACGAGTATTGAACCACAAGTACGAGTATTGAACCACAAGTACGAGTACAGAACCACAAGTACGAGTACAAAGCCACAAGTACGAGTATTGAACAAGTACGAGTACAGAACCACAAGTACGAGTACAGAACCACGAGCCATCCATCAACTCACAAGACTCTATTCACTTCGTGTGTAGAAACTCGTTAACAGACTCGTTAAACAGCTTTTAAAGAAAATCAGGAAACACGATAAAATCTGAAAGAAAGTTTCTTAAGTTTGGTTTTCCTCTTTTACACCCTTCCCACATTCTTCCCCTCACCTCCTGCCCGTCTTTCTCTAAATCCCATCTTCATCCACTGCGCTTCTTAGTCCACTGCCCTTCTTGGTCCACTGCTCTTCTTAGTCCACTGCCCCTCTTAGTCCACTGCCCCTCTTAGTCCACTGCCCCTCTTAGTCCACTGCCCCACTTAGTCCACTGCCCCTCTTAGTCCACTGCCCCTCTTAGTCCACTGCCCCTCTTAGTCCACTGCCCCTCTTAGTCCACTGCCCCTCTTAGTCCACTGCCCCTCTTAGTCCACTGCCCCACTTAGTCCACTGCCCCTCTTAGTCCACTGCCCCTCTTAGTCCACTGCCCCTCTTAGTCCACTGCCCCTCTTAGTCCACTGCCCTCTTAGTCCACTGCCCCACTTAGTCCACTGCCCCTCTTAGTCCACTGCCCCTCTTAGTCCACTGCCCCTCTTAGTCCACTGCCCCACTTAGTCCACTGCCCCTCTTAGTCCACTGCCCCTCTTAGTCCACTGCCCCTCTTAGTCCACTGCCCCTCTTAGTCCACTGCCCTCTTAGTCCACTGCCCCTCTTAGTCCACTGCCCCTATTAGTCCACTGCCCCACTTAGTCCACTGCCCCTCTTAGTCCACTGCCCCTCTTAGTCCACTGCCCCACTTAGTCCACTGCCCCTCTTAGTCCACTGCCCTCTTAGTCCACTGCCCCTCTTAGTCCACTGCCCCTCTTAGTCCACTGCCCTCTTAGTCCACTGCCCCTCTTAGTCCACTGCCCCTCTTAGTCCACTGCCCTCTTAGTCCACTGCCCCTCTTAGTCCACTGCCCCTCTTAGTCCACTGCCCCTCTTAGTCCACTGCCCCTCTTAGTCCACTGCCCCACTTAGTCCACTGCCCCTCTTAGTCCACTGCCCCTCTTAGTGCACTGCCCCTCTTAGTCCACTGCCCCTCTTAGTCCACTGCCCTCTTAGTCCACTGCCCCTCTTAGTCCACTGCCCCTCTTAGTCCACTGCCCCACTTAGTCCACTGCCCCTCTTAGTCCACTGCCCCTCTTAGTCCACTGCCCCTCTTAGTCCACTGCCCCTCTTAGTCCACTGCCCTCTTAGTCCACTGCCCCTCTTAGTCCACTGCCCCTCTTAGTCCACTGCCCCTCTTAGTCCACTGCCCCTCTTAGTCCACTGCCCCTCTTAGTCCACTGCCCCACTTAGTCCACTGCCCCTCTTAGTCCACTGCCCCTCTTAGTCCACTGCCCCTCTTAGTCCACTGCCCCTCTTAGTCCACTGCCCCTCTTAGTCCACTGCCCCTCTTAGTCCACTGCCCCTCTTAGTCCACTGCCCCTCTTAGTCCACTGCCCCACTTAGTCCACTGCCCCTCTTAGTCCACTGCCCCTCTTAGTCCACTGCCCCTCTTAGTCCACTGCCCCTCTTAGTCCACTGCCCCTCTTAGTCCACTGCCCCTCTTAGTCCACTGCCCCTCTTAGTCCACTTCCCCTCTTACTCCACTTCCCTTCCCCTACTCACAATCTGAATGTTAGCCTCTACGAGTTATTTTTAGCTGTGTTGAAATATCTTTAGCTACTTTCAACACTAACAAAATTGCTGAAATCGTATAGATAAGATTTCTGCCTTACTCTACATGTCTGTCCCTTCACATGACACGTTATAGTGATAACACGCGTCTGGCTCTATCCATGATGACATGCTCCTTACCCAGAACAGTTTTTTTCTTCTTTTTTTTCTTTTTTTTCAACTTCTGTTTAGGATTATATTCTTACTGCATTTCTATCTTAGCACTCAATATCACGCATTTGATCCTAATAAGCACTCCACACGATGCATTTCTTATTTCAATTTCACTGTAACTCGACGATAATAACATTCTTCCTTAATTTCTTTCTTTTTTAGCACTCCATGGTCACAAATTATCATCTAACATTAAAATTTCACTCATTTTCTTTCTCACATAAGTTTAAGGTGATATAAATTTTTCGAACGTGGAATTTTGGCAATTGGTTTGAGTCGGCCTTGACCGTACCATTATATAATTCTCGAAGGAATGCATTTAATAGACTTAGAACACACCGGACAATTGCATATTTCAGGGGTGGCCAGATCTGCAGTAACTGAGAGCCATTTAAAAAACTTAAAAGAAATGTTGAGAGCCGCATTGAAGTATTATGGGTTGGGAGTCACAACCCCCACGACCCCCACAACCCCCCGGTCCCCACGACCCCCACAACCCCCCGGTCCCCACGACCCCCATGCACTCACTATGAAAAAATCATTTTGTGATTTATTTTTTAAAATTATTGTTTTTTTATTAGAATTTAAAGATTTCAAAAGTTTTATCACAAACCCTTTGCTGAAGAAATATATTCATTACAGTTACATAATTTACAACTATTAAAATATGTCAAATGAAAGAATAGAAACACTTCATATAGACTCATAATTATTTCTAACATTAATTGTTATGATTCTGCCAGTCTTTGAACTTATAGCAAGTTTCTTTCAATGTGGTTGGTGTCTACTAGCAGTGGTGCAAATTTCTGTCAGGATAAGAACGTTTAGCACGAGTACAATTCCAAGTGATGGCATAACTTGTGTCGGTTGAAGTGACACTTTCTGTGCTGAAAACAGAAAGTAGTGTCTGCTGCTGACACATTACAGACTTTAACTCAGCAAGCTTGCTATTTCTTAATTCAGACCAAGTCCGAATTCTTGACAACCATTTGTTTCGATCTAGAGTTGTATTTGTAAGTTTCATTTATTTTTTAACCACGTTTGTATTAACTCGCTTTCGTTCCTGTGGCATTGTTTGTCCAACAAATTTTTCAAATCTGCCAACGTAAAATTGAACCACTTGTGATGGTCCTAGAGATCTGAAATATTTTTACCACAGATAGATCTTGGATGACAATGCATTGTATCAAGATTTCAGATCGATCGAATGTACCGTTATTATATTATTAAATTTTTTTAGTTTTATCTATAGTCTATATATAAGAATCTGTACCGTCTGGTTTTGTTGACATCCGTGAGTTGACCCCGTGACCACATCAAAATGTTTTTAAAATATTGGGCGGGCGCTTGTGAGGTGTTTGGTAAAATAAATAGAGGTAAAAAAATATTTTAAAAAAACACATTTTTATTAGGGAACTAAAAAGAATAAAATAAATAGAGGTAAAAAAATGATTTTTAAATACCACGTTTTTATAAGTGCACTAAAAAGAAGAAAATAATTTAAAACTGATTAGTTCAAGTACTTCGATTTAATATGACTAAAAACGTGGGGTGGGTGGTTGGTATAAAAATTAAAGATTTCTAATTTAGAAGGCAAAAGAGAGATCTATAAGTGAGAGAATGAGTGAACCGCATATGTTAAACCTCATAAGCGCCCGCCCCACGTTTTTAGTCATATTAAATTGAAGTTCTTGAACTAATCAGTTTTAAATTATTTTCTTCTTTTTAGTCCATTTATAAAATCGTGGTTTTTAAAAATCATTTTTTTACCTTTATTTATTTGAGGCTTCTATCCTATTAACTCCTGCACGATTCCGGATCGTATATGTCGTCAACGCGTCAACGCTTCCGGTTCTGTCGTCAACTTTTTCAAAACGCTCGTAAACACGTTTTCTGACTTGCTAGAGTGCTGAAATTTTCACAGTAGGTTTGGCTTGTGGGGAGTGGGGAGGATTAAGTCTATTAAATGTTCAGATCGATCAAATGTACCGTAATTAAATTAATGCATTTTTAGTTTATCTCTTTGTGTAGCGGCCAGCTTTTGTAGACATTTTACTCGTCACGCTGAGTTAAGTTCAGCCATCCGTGACCAAACATTTTCCTTGCCCCCACCGTTTTACAACAAAGGCTATTTAAGACAATCTCAGTCTGTAAATGTTTGTCGCGTTTAAGCATGATCAATACTTTTTAGTTATGTCTCATATAAAGGGATTTATAGTCAAAAACTTTGTTTTTACGGGTTTGTTTAAATTTTCACGAATGAAATTAAGTTTTACAAATCTTTTGTTAACGCGTAAAAGTAGAAAATAAAATAAACAAAAAAAACTAAAGGGCCAGCTGCAGTGAGGAATGTAGAATCTCGTATGAAAAAGCAGAACATATTTTTTAAGTCACAAACTAAGTAGTCACACAGGGGGACTCAGAACTTTTGTGTTAGTTGATCAAATTTTATATCTCACATTAAATCCCACAATCGATCACAATAAAAATCAATAAAACTTCTGAGTTCTGAGTCCCCCTGTGTGACTACTTAGTTTGTGACTAAAAAAAATATTATATATATTTTATTTTTTATATTTAAAAAAAAACAGTTTAATTTCATAAATTGTTTGCGAACAGCAATGAAAACACAGAAGAGCCGCGGTTTGTCCATCGTTGTAAAAATTTATATACGTCTTTTTATATATAATTGGGATTAAGATTGAAACTCGACACTAATTAAATGGAGAAGCGAATTTTTTAAAACTGTATTTTTAATTTGTTTCATTCAAATGTTAAGCAGTAGATCTATTACGATTATTTTTCCGTTTACGTCATTGAAAAGTATTTCGTTTGATGATTTTTATAAATTGCTATTCTGTGAGGTGAATAGAATTAAATGATAATTCTCAAAATAGACAAGTAAATTTAAAATTTAAAGTGAAGCATAAAATAAAGCTATCCCATAATACCTAGTACAAGACAATTGTAATATAAAGGCAAACAGTTCAAGAGTCACAATACATTTATCCAAATTGAATATTTTTGTTAAATTATTATTTTTAAAGTATGCGAAGAAGTATTTTGTCTAATAATTTATTTGTATTGTTGCCCTGTGTATGTGTGTGCGTGCGTACGTACGTGTGTGTGTGTGTGTGTGTTTGTTTGTTTGTTTGTTTTTTGTTCCAAATTAAAATGGTAAGAAGTTAAGTTTCTGTTTTCTCTTGTAAAGAATGTCGATGGAAAGCTATTTGTCTCATCTGTTTGTATATGGCAATCTATTTGTGTCAGCTATTGAAACCTTTCGGCAAATCGACCACACATGCTTCCATCAGTGGTATTGATTTTCAAGATTGGCTTTGGGAAACTCTGCTCTTGTGGTATCACATTAGCTGTTTACAATATTTTAATCGTTTCCAATTTTTTCTTAATTACCCTTCCAGTGAAAATTATAGCCACACTAGTGTATCACCCGTCAAAAATCACGTAAGTTTTCAAAATAAATACACATCAGATTAAAAAATAACGTAATACAGAACTTTCATTTATTTCATTTATTTTTATTTTATTCATTTATTTCCCTATTGAACAATTTTATGAAGCCGTTCCAAAAGAGTTCTTTTTTGGTGCAGGAATTTGGTGCGCTGCTTTCTAAAATTAGTAGCGTTACGGACAGACATGACAGACAGATGTGACAGAGATTGCAAATTATGTAATGTACTAGCGTATCACCCGGCAAAGATGACGGAAGTTTTCAGCTGAAATCTATTTATTTTGAAAAAATTCACTTTTTTAGTTCGCCTACGGCGCCGACCTTTTTCAAAAGCCCAACTGACTTGTCCTTGTTTGATAAATACGAAATATTAAACTTTCTGAAATGTACACAAAGTATTTTATAATAGGAGATGTAGGGCGCCTGCGGCGCACCCTTTGTTTTTTTAAAATTTATTTTATAATTAACCATCATCAAATCCTCTTTTTACATTGTTCCCTTTTCCAAAATTAAAATATGAGCTAAAACAATGACGTCATATAATATTTTTTACAGCGCATCTTTAATTTGCACACCTTTTGATGCATTGGTGCAGTAATTTGGTGCGCTGCTTTCTAAAATTAGTAGCGTCACGGACAGACACTACAGACGTGACATTGCAAATTATATATATTTAATAAATATTGATTTTATGTCAAGGTGAGAAGACCATGTATAGGAATCTAGGAAGTAACCATATTAATCTTATCTATTAAAGACACTCGTTCTGATAGTACACAAAATCAATCTTATCTGTTACAGATGCTCCTTCTATTATACAGAAGATCATTACGCCCTACTCTTTTCTATGTTGTATGTCTAGTCTTACATTTTTATTAGAGTTTTAAATGTTGATAGAGTTTTGGTTTTCCTGGTTTGATCAGGCAACCGATGCCACGACCGAATTCCGGACGGGAAGAATAAGAATTTGCATGTTTTTTTTTCTTGCATAAAGAATAAAAAACGAAAAAACGTGTTTTTAACCCTATATGTCTATCTGATGATTTTATTAGATTATCTATTGTGTTATATTTCAAAGTTATAATTAATTGTCTTATGTTTTCTAACTACTTTGCTCTTTGTTCTTCTATCCTGTATAGTGTGTCTATGATTTAATGGTTTAATGATTTAACTACCGTATATACTCGTTCTAAAGCCGACCTTTTTTGGACAAAATCTGGGGGAAAAGGTTGTGGGGTCGGCTTACGAGCGGGTCATAGGTGATTTCTGCATGTACATTGAATATCGGTGTTGTTATTGTAGATCATCAAGGTCTTTTCTACATTTTACAGGATTCGACTGCTCTACGTGAAGCCTGAAGCTATAAAATATTATTTAACATCTGCACTTACCTTAATTAATCATTTTAATTATTTTTGCGAATGTTTTAATAAATTGTTTTAAACTTTTGTTTTCAACAACGAATTTTAATTTACGTGCTTTCGCCACTGTTTACCAAAGAAAAAGAGAAAAATACCGGTAACTCTTGCTTTACAAAGAGCACAAAGACAGGTAGTACAAAGTAAACAATCATAATGACTGTAGTTTTAACAACAAAATGTGTACCATTTTGTTTACGCTGTCCTATTATTTTTGGGGGGTCGGCTTACGAGCGGGTTACACACTTTTATTACTTTTCTCTTCCAAAAGATTGTGAATGTGGTCGGCTTATGAACGACTGGGCTATAGAACGAGTATATACGGAAATGGTGTTACTCTTGTCAATTTTGAATATTCTCCAGTATTGAATCTGACAACTCCTTTTGAATTTGTTCTAGTTCTATAGTTTATCTATGTTTTTTTTGTAGATGTGTCCCATACAGAAGATGCATATTCTAGTACAGGTCTCACTAAACTATTATAAGGTAGCATTTTAGTTTTATATTCTTATTACACCTGTAAATGTTCCCCTTTATAAAGCCTATTTGAATTTTTAATTACTTCATTGACATGGGGATTCCATGATAATTTCTCATTTATTATTACAATAAGTATTTATAATCTTTAGTTTGGATTAGTTGTTTTCCATGAATTAAATAGTTTGAATTAATTTGTTGTTTTTGTTTTGTTATTTGTGTTTTTCTTTTGTTGTTGTTGTTTTTTTGTTGTTTTTTTTTGTTACTCTTAATAACAGTTGACACTTTTCTGGGCTTTAAAGACATACTCCAATTAGTTTCCCATTTTATTAATTTATCTAGATCTTTTTGTAAGACTTGTCTGTCATTTTCTGATTTAATTATTATTTAGATTATATAATCAGCAGCAAATAACCTAATTTTTTGTCCCTGGTGAGATGCTGTTGAGTAAATCAATGGAATTCTCTATTACACATTCCCGGTATTCCAACTACTAAGGCCTTCAAAACTGCACTAAAACACATTTCATCAAACTTTACTTTCAAACTTAATTAAATAACTTTGCAACATGTACTGAATAGATCAACGTAGCTTATATTTACCGTAATGTATTACCGTATTTACCGTATATATAGTATTTAGGTTATACATGTTTTACATTGAATGAGTTGATAATTATCAAATTATTATTGTTATATACATTAGGAAGAGTAGAAGGCCTAATATGGAGTGCAATTTAAGAGTTAGTTGTCCTTGGTGCTGATTTAGATCCATTAATTATAATTACAGTTTGCTCTCTATAACCAAAAGGAAATCTTGGATCCAATTATGTATGGGGCATGACTCCAAAGTAATTAAGATTTTTTAGTAAACTACAGTGGTGAGCTTTGTAAAATGCTTTTGAGAAGTCTAGTAATGTTGTATCTATTTCATTATTTTTATCTAAGCCTTTTGACAGATCATCTATTTGACCAATTAATTGTGTTTCACATGATCTGTTTTTCCTAAAGCCGTTTTGATGTGGACATATTATAGGATACTAGACGCCCCGCGCCTGCGGCGTAGCATACGCCGCAGACTTGCTCATGGAGAGTGCAAAGAAAGTGGAGAAAGAACGAACACAAACTACAGCACGAAGAAATCAAAACAACGCGAGTGAACGTCGGTTGACTGCCGACTCGTTGTTGGTTTCGAGACATTTGCACTGTGGTTATCTACCTGCCCACCACCCTTTACGACATTAGCTTGCCAACCATAAACTGTGATTGGCCGACCCTAGCGAGGGTCAGCCATGTTGGCAATAAAAGAGTAAAAGAACGGGCACAAACAGACATTTTAATTTTTTTTTAAACAATGTTTTCGCTGGGGCCCTCACCCAGGACCTTCCCCATATAATTCGGACATGATAACCAGTTAACTACGAATCTCAAGTTATTCTGTGAAGGAACAATGCAAGTGAACGCAAGGACCATTGTTGGTTTCGATACATTGGTCGACCCCTGCGAGGGTCATTCGTCATGCTCGTTTGCACATACTTGCGTCGTGGTGTCCCGCATGGTTGGGCGACGTATATAATTATATATATAGATTATGTTTGTCTAGTTGATTAATTATTCTACTACATATTATGTGCTATAGTAGTTTAAAATTAATAATATTAAGTGAAACGGGTCTACAATAACCAGGGTCTGATTTATCTCCTATTTTAAAAAGGGGAGTCACATTAGCTAGTTTCCAATCCTGCGGCACTTTATCTTGGTTTAGAGAGGCTTGTAAAAGTGCTTCAAGGATTGGGGACAGTTCATTGTTTTTTTCTTTTAGTAGCCTTGCCATCTGGACCAGTAGCTTTGTTTATTTTTAAGTTCTTTAGGAGTTTATTAATACTCTTTCGTCTCCAGTCATGCTACCTATTTCATCTATTTTATTCGAGTTTATTAAAACTTCCTTGTCACCTGAGGCTGCAAATGCTGATGCAAAATATGTGTTGAGGATGCTAGCTTTGGTCTCATGATGAATATAGGTTTTACTGTTTGGGTCTTTGATGTCCTGGTGAGAAGGTCATAACTTGGAATTAATCATATTTACGTCATGTTGAAAAGGTCATAACTAGGAAGTAACCATATTTACGTCATGGTGAAAAGGTCATAACTAGGAAGTAGCCAAATTTACTTCATGGTGAAAAGGTCATAGCTAGGAAGTAGCCATATTTACGCCAGGGTGATGGCCATGACTAGGAGGTAGCTAAATTTTACCAAGATATTCGAACCATGACCACAGTGACTGACTCGCCGTCATGGGATTGTCTCCCCCTGTTAAGTTTGAGAAGCCTTGCTCCCGCAAGCTGCCCTTGATTACCTAAGTCACGTGCACTCAACAGGAAGGATACAGGGAATAATAGCTGATAGTTTTCACTTGGCACAGCAGACGAGATTGGCATCCATCTTGACTGCGTTTAAGAACAGTAGGCTCCCCTGCAGTGCACCCATTTGACGTCATTACCAATCAAAGATGTCAGTTTCATTTGGTTTTCTGTGAATTTAACTGCCGTTATACATGTATTTGTCATTGAAGATGTAACTGTCGAGGCATAGATACTTGTCATAGCAGATGTATTTGTCATGGCAGGTGTCTGTCACGGCATAGATACTTGTCAAAACAGATGTATTTGTCACAGTAGGTGTACTTTTGTCATGTTGATGTACTTTGCATATCTGTCGTTTTGTCATGATATTTTAAAGACCTTTTTCAACTACCTATTTCTTAGCAGTTTCATATTATTTACTACAGTTCTTATGAGCATATTAATTATGGGCAATAGTAGCAAATCCATTTTTGTGTATAATTGGCTGTTTAATCGAAAGCAGTTTACTCATGGACACTGGGGAGTCAACGACTTAGCAGAGAATTTGAAGATGTCCAGCTCTCCTGACTTTAAGTTATCAGTATATCGTAGAAGGCTCATAGCGTTGAGATAAGATTGCACTGACAACTTAATCAAATATTAATTTTTAACGTCAATCGATTAATAAAATGATTGAAAAATAAATAAAACTGTAGGCAAACCTGCTATTTGTCAAAGTAAAATATGAAGAGCCAGATAAAAAATTAAAAGTTGAATTGTACAATTTATAGTACGTATCTATATTTTAAAAACTTTTGACATTTAAACCAGCCACCTGTACTGTCAGCGGACACTGTAATCTGTCCAGAATAGTTCTATTATCAATTACTACTATAACCACCAAAGCTATTATACAATTTCTTTTTCCACTCATATATCACTAAGCATATTTTTAGTAATAGGATAGGATCTTTAAGAATTTGATATACATTTTAATGGCGTAATTTTATTATTACTTTCGAGTGTTGTGTGTTTTTGTCCAGGCAGGTGTCACGAATTAAAGTCACCCCAAAAATAAAGTCTCCCCCGGAGAGTTTATTTTAAACTAAAGTCTCCGTGGTTAAAATAAAACCGCACTTAATTATATTAATTTAAAAATTAGGGTTTTATTGACGTTAATGTCTCAAAATAAATTTATTTTAAAATAAATCCTCCGGGGGAGACTCTGTATGTGGGAGGATTTATTTAGCATATCCGGTGTACGGGCTTGTACTGATAGACATTGATGACCGCAATATTGGTTTAACGTGGAGCTATTGGTGCATGGACTTCTTGTTTGCTCCCTGTTCAAAAGTTATTTGAACTCGTCTTTGTTCCTACGCTATCGCTGTTAATCTTGAGCTTTCTTGAAGTGGGAAACTATATAGGAAGAAATCACTTCTTGGTGATTGAATGTCTACTTTGTATAAACACATGGCTATATGGCTATAAATGAGACAGTCGACTGTGACCAGTAGGCGTACCGCGTACGGGATATTTGGACGCTATATCACGGATCGTAAGAAAGATACACAAATTGTAAACAAGTAATATAAATTCGAATGAGGATTTAAACACAATTTCCAAAAACAATTTCCGATTTTTTTATTCAAGGGAAATCATTCTAGATTACATTAAAAGTCATTTCAAATCAGTAATTCTGAAAGTAAACCCAAAAAAATGACGTCATATCCCCTCACGTTACATCACACCAAGAATGTATCAATATAATGTGCACTGCGCAACAATCTAACATAAACATTCACAAAGCGGGAAAACCCCATTAAGTATCATTCAAGATTACATTAAAAGTCATTTCAAATGAATAATTATGAAAGTAAACAAAACAATTGCCATCTATAAATTACTGCTAAAATTACGGGAAATCCAGTAAACTTTTCGGTATTTTTGGGGCCCTTGCACATCCTTGGGACCTCCTTAACATATTTGCAAAAGACACGAACCCTCTATCTGTTATGGTTCATGAGGAGTTGCAGGGTCAAGTTTTAAAGACTTTTCAAATATATAAACGCAATTTTTCCTATGGGCCCGTCCATAAAGTACGTCACGCTCCAGAGGCGGGAGGGGGTGTAAGAAACTGTGACAGTTTGTGACAAGGGGTGGGGGTCCAGCCATGTGTGACGTCACACTGTTTCATATTATATTTTGATTATTTTGTTAATAAAAAAGAATATTTTTGTTCGAAAGTGTGACGTACTTTAGTCCGAGATGTGTGACAGTTTGTGACAGGGGGGAGTTAACATGGTCAAAAATAGCGTGACGTACTTTTTGGACGGCCCCTATGGGAAATTGCGTTAATAATTTTTAAAGCATGCTATCGACTTTGACCGTCATTTTAGTGAATGTTTTCTACTCGTAGTTCGGGAGTGACCTAAGTCCAGAACACGGGCTAAACACGGCCTGAGTTAAAAATTTAACTGGCCCAATACCTCATCTTAAATTATAATTAATTCAAACGCAATTTTTTGTTGTTGTAACGATGACAATATATTTATTAGAAAAGACAAAATTATGTGTTTTGAATGCAAAGTTCGATAAATTTTAAATTGTGGCAAAAATCGATGACGTTTAATGTTTATCAACGTTGATATTGATTACAAAATAAATATAAATTTTTAAACATTTTTTTAAAAAAAACACAAAAAAACATGAAGTCATGCGTTTTTATGTTTACGAAATTTATTGACGTACGATGTAAAAAATGAGTGACGTAATCTTTTTTCCAACTTGGAAGAGGAATTGAATGTGGTGTGGTTGTACTTAAAATTTGAAGAAAGATTTTACATCACAATTTTTGACAACATTTTGAGCTCTAGTTATATTTCAAAGTGTTTTATGTATTGGGTGGCTCCTAGCATAAAGTGAACAATCCATAACTCGTCTTATATATTCATTTTAAGCCAATTCTAATAATAGAATAAGATATTATAAAATCTTTTTTTTTAAATGCGATAGTAAGGTCTCCGTTTTTCCACGAAATACGTCTCTCACGAATTCATCTTATCAATATTTGCCAGCAGTTTAGTCTCAAAGTTGAACATTTTTGTTTATCTTAATTCGGCCCCCACATATTTTTACTTAATGGAATACGACCCTCTTTGCAAAAAAGTTAGGACACCTCTGGCTTAGTTCGTACGGTTACTTGTGATTGAGACAAATAATCTCTTGCACTATTCCTCTACTAAATTATTTTTTTTTACCATGGAGCAAAGTTATTTAATGTTTATTAGATGAAGGATTTGTTTCCCCATGGTATAATTAACGTCGAAATGATAGTTTATTATTAACTCGATTTCCAGATGCCATGCCGCCACTTCCGAAGTGGTCAAGTACAAGTACATTCTTCGTAAATTTCTACTTATCTATACCTGTTTGAAATAATTTCTGGCCATTGGTCAAAGTAGCAATGCGTCTGCATTCTACTCACAAGGTAGACATTTCAATCCAAGACAAAAAAATGTTTTTTAATCATTTGATTTAAGTTATGAGATTTTTTGGTTATGTCACTTCTGACGTATAACGGTTATTAAGTACTTTATATATTATATTATATTCTTTCGTTGAGAGTTCAATCCCATAATTTAAAAACAAATTAACCATAAATATTGATGGTTTTTATAAAGGAATTATCCTAAACTATTTTATGAGTTAAGTAAGCAGTAGCAGCTAATTGGCTAAGAATTGCAGTAATCGAATATTTTTCTTTTAAAAATGTATTTCTTGATTTCGTAATAACTACTAAATATTAATTTGGATGGAATTTGTTTCTAAATAAACTGTTACATTCATATGTTTTCATCATATTTTCATGTGTTGGTAGTTAGCTTATATAATAATTTTAATGAGTTACTTTAGTAGGCTCAACCCGTTGGCTTCTCTTTAACACAAGACAAAGAAGTTTCAACGGTATTACATTTCACATATTCTCTTTGTTTACAGAAATATCCAAGCATGTTTGTTTGTTTGTTTTATCCATGTAAATAATAATTCATTGTCTCCTCCCACCTACCCCCATCCCACACAAACGCACACAAGATGCTGGCATGACTTACGTAAACACCACGGTAATAGTTTGTGACAGCAAGGAGCACATTCGTGAGTACAGAACAAGAGCCAACGATGTGCAGAAACACGTATGTGAGACGTTATTTTGGGAGAGGGAAGGGTGGGGGTGGGACTCAACTTTGTAACCACGCCTTGACGTCCCAACAGAATAGCTGTGTAATATTTGACATACAACCCTGTGTTCAGACACTGTATATTAGCTCTAACAGCAGAATAGCTGTGTAATATTTGACATATACAACCCTGTGTTCATAAACTGTACATGGCTCTAACAACAGAATAGCTGTGTAATATTTGACATATACAACACTGTGTTCATAAACTGTATATTGCTCTAAGAACAGAATAGCTGTGTAATATTTGACATATACAACCCTGTGTTCATAAACTGTATATAGCTCTAACAACAGAATAGCTGTGTAATATTTGAAATGTACAAACCTGTGTTCAGACATTGTATATAGCTTTAATAACAGAATAGCTGTGTAATATTTGACATACAAACCTGTGTTCAGACACTGTATATAGCTTTAACAACAGAATAGCTGTGTAATATTTGACATACAAACCTGTGTTCCCACGCTGTAGCTGTTACATGGTGCCGAGTCTGGGCACAGGAGAAAATAAAAGAAGCCTGTTTGACATTGAAAATGGTAAGTGAGCGAAAATCTGGAAAGAAATATGGGGAGAGGAAGGAAAAAGGGAGTTAACTCGGTACAGTACAGGGTTCTTGGGTTCACGACAAGAAAAATTGCATTCCCACTCTGACATTTGGGCCTTTCTCGGCATCTGCTGTGTTCTGTACTGACAAATTTGGACTAGAAATTACTTTTGACTTGTGCCCTCAGCGCCATGACATATGAAAAATCTTTTTGTTCGTGTCTGTCGCATTGGAGAGAGGATGGTTTGAAAAAGTTAACTTTGTTTAGTGAGGAAGGTTTGAATTTGTGAAGAATTGGTTCACATTTGGTGAGGAATAGTTTCACTTTTTTTTGGAATAGGCTCAAATTTGGAGAGGAATATGTTCACATTAGGTGAGGGAAGTTCGGATTTGGTGCTTACAGTCTGGTAATTGTGGGGCGTTTTTTATAGTCAGGTTATAAACTCATTTAGTTATTTATATGTTTTATTGGAGATAAATTGGCTTAAGTTTCTAGCTATAATTAAATACAGGTTATCATTTTAACGAAAAGTCTCTAAAGATAAACCAAAGCATTCAGCCAATTTAATAATGTTTACCGTATTTAAAATTATGTCCGATAAAAAGAAGCTCATTTAAATGTAGGTTGTGAAAAATGTAATTGTATCATAGCGTCTGATTTATTGTTATCATTATTTTAAAGCAAGCGTCAAGTTCCCGGACTGAGCACTGGCAAGAACAGTTTACGTCAGGGGTGGATTAAAATTGCATGGGGCCCCTGGCTGCAATTCCACCTTGGGCCCGGTCAAGCCATTTTATTATAAAATATAATAAGTTTTGGGGCCCTTTATTTAGCCTTTAATTATTGGGGGCCCCTGATTTTAGCCCAATCAGACTCCCCCTTACTCTGCTCCTGGTTTACGTCATACATTTATACCGTTTAAAATCGCATGACGCTTTTGCGGCGTTTCTAATATTTATTTATTGTTTGCCTGACCAGTTATTTAGTCCAAACAACTTGTTGTTAAATAAATGTCAATACGCTGAAGATCCCCGGGGGACCAAATCTTTAGAAATTTTTCAAAAACTGTGTACTATGTAGCTTTTTTTTTAACGTGATGTTTATAAGTAATCTGACTAGTGTCCGAATTTTTTTTTCTACGACCGGGTTGGTTGGGGTTGTCTATCCAGAAATGAGTGACTCAGTAACGTGCTTAGGTTGCCATGGTCAATACGTGTGAGATATCTATAGATCTGGATGGTCAACATGAGATGGCGGTCGGGATTGTTTGAGATGTGTGCAGACGTCAATGTTCCATGGAAGCCACACTGTTGAAGTGTGTGTGTGGGGGGGGGGATGAAAGACAAAGGTGTAGGCGTTAGAGTGTGTCGAGTTTAGAGGGGTAATCAAACCTGTGTATTATTTGTCTCTTCTTTATATCGAATGACTGTTATATTCGACAATTTGCCGTTTATTTTGGTGAAGAAAAGCACTGTACGAGGGCTGATGGAATAACTGACGCTCTACTGATTGCTATGATAAGAGTTTCAATGAAGAACGCATTTAAAATATTTTGTGTAAACACTATATTTCTGCCAGAGCATGTCATGGAACGGAAAAAAATCTCTTTACCAAATACATTTTACCATTGCAAAAATAATGTCTATTTCGTTGTATGAATTACGCATGCGCGTAATAGATCTTTTAAAGTCTACTTCCAGTAGATTTTTGTTTGGAATACTGATCTCGTCCATGTCAATGTATTCTAATGACAATAAAGGATTCTTTAATCCACATAATATGTATCATGTTGTGAGCTAACAAATTTTAAACGACTAAGTCCTACAAATATATAGTGTGTGACCACGTTCTAAGACACAATTAGGGTTGGAAATGTCTAACATAATACCTAAAAATTACATGGTCTGCCATTACTTTTTCAGATTTTTTATTTATTTGATTCTGTTTTCTACATTCAAACCCCCCTCCTCGTTGTTCACACAAGAACAACAAATAATTAACATGAATATTACACTCAAAGTGTTAACACTGATGTGCTCCACCTGAAGTCTTCAACCTCAGCCAGAATATGAAGAAATTAATTAATATATCAATATTTTGTCTGCAGATTCTTCCAGGTGTATTCAGGTGGACTAGTGACACATCGAGATATGACGTTAAAGTAGAGTCTGCGGATTTGTGTCTTAATTTGGAATTCGAACACACATTATATATATACTAGCGTATTACCCGTCAAAAATGACGGAAGTTTTCAGCTGAAATCTATTTATTTTGAAAAAATGCACTTTTTTTAGTTCGCCTACGGCGCCGACCTTTTTCAAAAGCCCAACTAACTTGTCCTTGTTTGATAAATACGAAATATTAAACTTTCTGAAATGTACACAAAATATTTTATAATAGGGGTTGTAGGGCGCCTATGGCACCCCCTTTGTTTTTTAATTTATAATTAACCATCATCAAATCCTCTTTTTACATTGTTCCCTTTTCCAAAATTAAAATATGAGCTAAAACAATGACGTCATATAATATTTTTTACAGCGCATCTTTAATTTGCACACCTTTTGATGCATTGCTGCAGTAATTTGGTGCAGTGGCGTCACTAGGGGGAGCGAGGGGGCGGGCCGCCCCGGGTGACACCCATCAGATGACACCCGAGCTTAAAATTTTTCTATGTACGATTTTGATGCCAGAAAAAAAGGAGACAATTTTTTTCATCTAGAAAGAAGTTAAGAAATACAATGAAATACGTTAAACGCGAAACTTTTATTAAAAAAATATCAGTTAACTTGCAATAATAAAACAGTCCCAACACACAAACAACATTAAAACAAATTATGAAAAAAAGAAGAAAAGAAACAGTTGCAGCAGAGAGATCTTTTAAAAAAGGCCGGACATGAAAGAGGCATGAGTGTATTATGTTTTAAAAGATATAAAGCCATTTGGGCTTGGACACACCGACAGCATGGACGAATCCCACCTCACGACTCCCTCCACCACAGTTGGGGTTGGGGAAATACGATTTTTAATCCCCCCTCCCCCAAAAAATAAAAAAAAATAATAATTTAATAAAAAAATAATAATAAATAATATAAAAACAAATAAATCTAATTCGAATCGGTTTTCTTTGTTGATGTTTTTCTAGAGGAAAATTATGAATTCAATATCTTTGAGTTAATATTTCGCTATATGTATATTTATTAAAGGCGTGAAAGCATAGACATGTTTATATACAGGTTGTCCTCAGGTTACGATGGTCCCATCCCAACTTACGCTGTTTCGTGGTTACGAACGAGCCTGCTTTAAAAAAAATATTACGTGTTATTCCGTATTTTTTAAATATATATTTTTTAAAAACTTTTTTTTTCATGGGTAACGAATTGTTTTCTCTACTTGAAGTCAAAAATTTATTGAAAAATTTGTACTTTTTTTATTTCAATCTACAACTTTCGTTTGCGAATTTTTCTCATGGCGAAGTTTTCAAACAAGTCAGTAAAGCTAAGTAAGCTTACAAGTTCCTTTTCAATGCTCATTAGAGCATATTCAGTCTTTGTTGTCCCATGCAAATTTTTACTCATTTTATATTCTTTTCATCTTTGAAAAGGATCGCTCTCATCTGCAGTTTGATGTCATCATTGAAAACTAGATGCGAAGTGCGATGTGTGCATTTGTCAAGGACTGTGTGAAATTTAGCTACTTCAAAAGCATTAAAATTTTTAGCTCTGTGCACGTGTTTTGAGTTTCGCATTGGGCTACTTCCTTTTCCTTACCCTGTGCCTGGGTCTGGACAATAACTTTTTAAAGAGTTCTGAAAATTGGACTAATTCTGAAGGTAAGCAGTCTTCGAAATCGCTTGAATATTCTTCCATTAACTTGGCTGCTGCCCATCGGATGGCGAAATTGCTGAGCTCAGTTAGGTTTGTGAGAAAGCCAAATTTCTCATGGATGTCTTTATATGCGCCTAACCGATGTTGTAGGGTTTAAGAAAGTTTGTCAATGATTACGAGAAATAGCTCAACCTTGAATTTTTGTCTGACGCTTAATTTTTTAAAATTATTTTTTTAATAGCATTGAAGATTGTTCATACTCTTTTTTTACCACGGACTTGTCCTTTCTTTTGTCTTCATAGTAATCAAATATAGAATGCTGTCTTTTAACAAACTCAAATTTAAAGTAAAATAGCGACTTCCAATGTTCAAGTTCCTTTAGAAATCCTTCTGCTTCAAGTCGACAGTCAGTCAAGTGGCTGATTTTCGTTTGTTGCTAATTCTTACAGTGCTGCGATATTCTCATGGTATGAGTTATTAACAGACCTTACAGCATCATGTCAGGCTAACCATCTTGTGTCAGACAAGGCTTTGTTAACATGTATCAATTTCATGTGTTTTTGAAGTACCTGTCAACGATGAGTAGATGCAAAAAGCCGGGTATAAAGATTTTGCAGAAGACAAAAAATCGGACTGCAGCAGGACAACCTGCTGCACTTTTCCCAACCAAATTAATAGAATGAGCTGTGCACGGCACATAATGAGCAACGCTGCACTTCTCATAAAGAATAGCCTGGTTTCCGTTATTATTCCTACTCATATTTGCCGCATTGCCATTTAACTCCAAGGCATTTTCAGGGATTCATACAAACATTTGCCTGCATCTTTATTATACACTATAATTTATAGTAAGTTTGGGGGATCTTAAATTATTGGGGGGCCCTAGCTTTGGCCCGTACAGCCCCCCCCCTTTTTTTTAATTAGCCATAGGGGGATGGGGTCACTTGTCTGTGACGACGTGTGACGAGGGAGAGGGGTGTGTTTTAAAAAATGTGACGTCACATCAAAAAACGCGCAACTTTAAATAAAAGTTCGACTTAAATATTTGATTGTTTACCATTTATTTAATAACGTTTTCAATGGCTTCACGCGTGTTACGATATTAGAGTGCAGACTTACACTAAATACATATTTAAATGACAAAAAATAATTTGCAACATGGTAATTTTTATTGAAAAAATACGGCTTGAGGGTAGGGGGTGTCAAGGCTTTTGTGACGTCATATCGTAAAAGAATGGGTGGGGGTCTACGTTTTTGTGACACAGACACAGTATGACGCTGGGGGAGGGTGGGTTAAAAATCGGCAACCTCACGTGACGTCATTTATAAAGGATATAATAATCTCCGCGAAAGGGTAGAATAACTAAAAGCTTAAAGTCTAATCTACTACTACTTTCTTCATGACATACAATGGACTATAGTCTTAAAAATATGTTTTAGAAACATGTAATTTTGCTTATCATTTATATATTCTTCCAAGGTAAATTCAAATTGATGGATATTTTAACCAGTAGAATTCATAGATTTATAAAGATAGCAGTGCAGCGCCGTGTCTCACAATATGAGCGAGTTATGCTAGCCTACAGTACGTTATATTATATGTTTCTAGAATCGCAAAAGAAAGAAATTTCTTTTTATTTTATTTTTAAATTAAATTTGTTTCCACTCAAAAGTGCGGTTAAATAGTAGAATTATAAAGTAATAATAATTATAAAATATTATAATTATAGAATAACTAACATGTGTATATTATAGCGTTACACTCTCTTTAGAGTTTAGACGAATGAAAAGAGTTTTAATCCAGAATATTGATGTATTTTGTCTCTTAATTTAAATATCTTCGGGGTGTGGGTAGAGATAACAATTCTAGTATTAATATAACTCATGAAAGCTTACACATAATACTTCATAAATATACAACCATAGAGATATAGTGAAGAACAATATTACAATTACAAACAGTACTAGAGAGATAGTGGTGTCGATATAATTACAAACAGTACTAGAGAGATAGTGGTGTCAATACAATTACAAACAGTACTAGAGAGATAGTGTTGTCAATATAATTACAAATAGTACTAGAGAGATAGTGGTGTCAATATAATTACAAACAGTACTAGAGAGATAGTGGTGTCAATATAATTACAAACAGTACTAGAGAGACAGTTGTGTCAATATAATTACAAACAGTACTATATGCATAGTGGAGTACTATATGACAGTGATAAACAATACTGTAGAGAAAGGGGAGCACAATATGGCTTGCATTTCCTCCTCGTGGGACTGGGTCAAGTTTCTATTTCCAAGTTAGGTTTCCGATAATTTTGTTGACCACTGTGATTTGAAATGAAGCAAGCATCACTTTAACAGACTCTTTGAGCTTAGGGTCGCAGCAGAACTAAAGCGTTAAATTTCTTACTGCTCCGAGCCCTGAGTATTTTCTTTTATACAATTTTAAACAGTCAATTCATACATTTTTATTATGGAAAATTAATTGTATCAAATTGAAACGCCACTCTGTCACAAGTTTCCCTTTTTTCTACATTATCGCTTTATTATTTAACTCCTTTGATATCTACTCGTTCACTGGCTATATGCCTCTCTCTTTTGCCAGCAGTTTTCCCTCTCTTTTACTATGCCCACTCTTTGACTATAGATACTTTGCCATTCTCTTTGACAAGCTACGTTGCATGTACTTACATTTATATGTAATGTCTACCTAAACAGATGAGTTGTTAACAATATTATATATTTTCCCTTAACAGCAATTGTAGCGATTCTCTAAGTACCTCATAAATGAAGAGAAGCTGAGCAAATTGTGTCTATTGCAACACTGAATCGGAGCTTTGACAAAGAAGTCTTCTTTATAAACTTGACTATTTTTTAAACTTAAACTTCAGAAGTGTGTAGTACGTGATGACTATTCTAAACTGATCACAAAAACAAGATTTGACAATGTGTGAAATAATTAAAGTATACTTTTCTATCATTTTTTTTCTTTCATGCATTCATGTGTTCGGGCGTGTGTGTGTGTGTGGGGGGGGGGCAGGCCTGGAAAAATGTACCTGGCCCCCACCCTCCCCACACACACAAACACACATGAAATTCACCAATGTATAAAACAAGGAGACCGAAATTAATTGCATTTTAAAAAAAAATAATCAATTGTAAATGTCATTGAAAACTGTTATTTACAAAAATGTTTGTAATTGGGGATTTAACAGACTTTGTCATTAAAGGTAAATAGGGCTGTTATCGATTAATTTAAATTTAATCGTTAACTTTTGAAAAATTAACGATTAATTAATCGATAATTTCGATTAAAGCCAAAAATAGAAATGTATGACGTCAATAAACTGAACATTTCAAGGGAAGTAACAAAAACAGGTAATTGACTTTTTAAAAAAAAATTATTGAGTTATTTCCTTTGTCTCACAGACATTGAAAATATAAAAATATTTTGAACTAAATTTTATGACAATGTGTTGATACTTGATCGGATGTTTGTGCTGAAGGTGGTACGTCAGCGATGTATTTGATCCTTTAAAAGAGAATTGTTTATGGCAGCGAACACAGTAAACTTTTTCACCATCTTCGACTTTGCCATCCGCAGTTAGCTTAAAAACAAAGTTTGTGCACAACTTTCCAGTTATATGTTTAAATTTCAACTGCGCTGATGCTGTCAGCTATTTTTTAGTTGACGTCTGCCGGTCCAAATAAATTAATAAAATAAATTATAATATTACGCGGGAGAAGTTTGTACGTAAAAAAATATATAAATTATTATTAATTATTAATAATTAATTATTTATTAATTTTAAAAAATTTAAAATATTATAAATGTTTTCTTTAATTTTAATCGAATTTTTATAGATTAAAATAATTTTAATCGATAATTTTTTTAACGATTAATCGAGAAATTAATCGTTAATTTCCGCAGCCCTTAAGGTAAACAATAATATATAATATATGGTTATGCATATTTCTCGTGATACACATAATGTAAGACTTATCTGGGCAATGTCTCCTATATTTTAATTCTTATAAGCCACTCTTCGTTAATTATATACCCAACCCTAATTCCCGTTGTTCACGTTAATATGAGTTTTAATATTTTAAAAGTAATTTTTACAAGTACACAAGTCTTGGGGGGGGACAAAGTAAGTACCTTTTCATTGAAAACGTTTAAGAATATTTCTTGATAGCTATAGATCATTAACAATATGCCTTCAAATTCATATTCCTTCTTAACAAATTTAGGTATTTTAAATTGTATTAAGACATTATTATTAAGAATATAATATGATAATATAGTATATAGGTTACTATTTTCATGTACCTTGTCCAGGAATGTTGGTTTGGATACAATGAAACGTTCAGAAAATGACTTTTTTAAATCCTAAAATAAGAATCTCCTTGTATAATAAAAGACAATTTTCTGTCCGGTCATTGATAGCGATTTGTCCCTCAAAAACATATGACTCCTACAGCCAATCATATTGAACACGTTTACGCGGACGTTCAAAACGAGTTATTTTTGGTGCAGTATTTCTTCCAAGACTTCATTTTGAGTTATGCGCGTTGGGATACTATAGTAAAAATCTATGTTTTTACGAGTTATTAATTTTAACTATAATGAATTATATTTTTGACGTGATGCACATGTATGCCGGTCGAGACAGCTGTTGGAGGGGAGTTACAACATGCCACCGAACAGTGGCGGAACGTCCTTGGACGGGCTTTGTTGCTCGTTTAAAATAAGCTTCTAGCATTTCTTTATACTTAGAGCCAGTGATGGCAAACCTGTGGCACGCGTGCCACAGTCGGCACGCAGAGCCTCATCAGATGCCACGGGACTAAAATATTACTTTCTTAATCAAATCATGGTTTCATGGGAGTGTTTGCACGTAGCTTTATAAATAAGTGGGTTTTAGTTGAATTTTGGACCCAAAACGATTCGCCATTACTGGTCTAAGCTGTATAAATGGCCGTCTATAAATGACGTTATGCACCTAGGGGGAGGGGGTTCACACATTTGTGACGAGGGGGAGGGGGGATTTCAGAACTGGTACGTCACATCAAAATGCGCAACTGTTAAATAAAAGTTCCACTTTAATATTTGATTACTTACAATTTATTTATTGACGTTTTACATGACTTAACGCGTGTTACGAATTTAGGGACCGTCCATAAAGTACGTCACGCTAGTTTTGACAATTTTTAACTAGTCATAACTAGTTTTTTTTTAAAGTAGCGGTATTTCAAAATTTTGCAAAGCTGTTCCCCTTCTAACATTAAAACTTTTCCATGCATGATATTAAATAGTAATACATCTGTACTATGGCGGATTAAGAGGGGGGGGGGCTGAACGGGCTAAAGCAAGGGACCCCCGATGATTTAGGGGCCCCCAAATTTAATATATTTTATAATAAAGGTGGACAAATTTTTGCATGAATCCCTAAAAATATAATAAATTAAATAAATTAATAAAATCTTATGTATTAATCTGATCGTTATTCGGACCCGATAGTGAATACTTCTTATAACTTTTAAATTTATCGTCCTATAAGATATGATGGTCTTGTGGCAGCGTACAGGCGTGTAGTGCGAGCAGTGTCGGGTTCGAATCCCAGTGGGGGGTACACTTTTTTTTTATTTGTCTTTTTTTTTAAAATTATCTTTTTACACTCAATTTTACGATACCAGCAAACAAACAGTTATTTCTTCGTGTTCGGTTTTTTTATGAATCCGATCACGTAGTACAGAAACATTATGAGAAAGGAACCAATGGACTATTTAGTTACAAGTTACAGTTATAGTCTTATATTAAATTATTAGCTGTCAGCAATCATTTTATTTAAAGTTAAAGGGACGCTGGCTGGATAGGGCCCCAGTTTGAATTGCAGCCAGGGGCCCGTTCAGTCTTAATCCGCCCCTGCATCTGTAGATTTCAATTTTATTTCAAAGTAGTGTTTTCATAAATAAGCTGTTGAAATATAGTTTCTTTCTGTAATTCCATATAATTTAAAACATTGACATTCAGTTTTATCTGTAATGAAATATGTCATCAGTTCTTATTTTAAAACTCCTGGGTTCAAGCCTCAGCGGAAACAATTAAAAATTTATTGTGAACTTTAAGGACGTAATGTTCAGTCAGGTCATACGGGTGTTTCACAGCTTTAATGTTATTGTCCGCTAGGCGGCGGTAGTAACTATTTAATGTGCTAACTTTAAATACTGACAAATTTGTAGCTTTGTACTTCACATAAATTATTTTCAACCCTTGTTTTTTGGTGTGGTTTTTTTTGGTCCTGATTTTTATTTTAAAAAACATCTTACATTTATTTTTGTTATTAGAGTGAAAATCTTTGAACGACAGACATAATATTTTTTTTAAAAACCCAATATTAAATGAGGTGCTTTTTAAGTATGTGGGGATATGAGTGATTGGAGGAGTGGGGGAGGGGTTAGATAAACAATATTGGACCGGTTACTCAAAGTTGTCGGTGTATTTCAAAGACAAGTTAGCTTCCTTTCATGCATTCATTTAAAGAACCAAAACCTTTTGGTGTCAAACAATTTTTGTTACATGTTTAGAGACAAAAGGGGCCGTCCATAAAGTAGGTCACGCTCCAGAGGGGGGAGTGGGTGTAAGAAAGTGTGACCCTTTGTGACAAGGGGGAGGGGGGTCCGGCCATGTATGAAGTCACGGTGTTTTATATTAAATTTTACTTATTTCGTTAATAAAAAACAACATTTTTGTTCGAAAGTGAGATGTACTTTGGGGGGGGGGTCAGAGATTTGTGACAGGGGGAGGGGGGGGGGAGTTAAAATGGTCAAAAATAGCGTGACGTTCTTTAATGACGGCCCCAAAGGTGTATCAAAATCCTTTGTAGTTTATCAGCACCGTATTTTATTTCCCGTTGACAGATACTTCTTCGTAAGCGCTTTTCGTGTTAAGCATATTTCACATCAAATACATCAAACGAAAACTTTAAATTTGATAAAATGTTCATGAGACGTAATGTGAACACAGAAGAGCAACAGTTTGGCCACCGTTGGTATGGACATTTCGGCCACATTTTCACGGATATGCGGGCACACTTTTTCTACCCGGGTAATTGCATGGCAACGGGTATCCTGGTTCCCGGGAACCCGGGTACCCGTTGACAGACCTAGTTTTTTGTTGGTGGTGGGGGATGTAGGGTATGAGTATTTTATTGTCACAATTTATTAAAGCATAGTCTAATTCCATCATGGGTATAATATGAATATGAAAAATTTGTTAAAAGAATAGGCATATGTTATACATTTGCTATCTAATCTAATCAGCATCCTTCCGTCTCACGAGACGATGGTGCATCACCTTTGGGTTGGGTTGCATTTCTTCGTGTGGCTGTGCAGTCCTATCCTTGAGTGACTGTCTTTTCCACTGCTTTTGCACTCCATTTCTGTGCTTCATAATGTTCTGGCCTTTCTGCTAGCTCTTCTGTATGTAGCCTCATCCATCCTTCGCTCCCTGCTTCTATGACGCCTTCTTTGACAACTGTGCGCCACGTAGATCGGTCTTCTGCTTTACATTCCCAGTCACTTGTGCTTATTCTGGCTGCTTTCATGTCTCTCTGGCAGACATCTTTAAATCGGACACGTGGGCGACCTGTCTTCCCTTTTTCTGATGCCAGTTCTCTATATAGGAGGCCCTTGGGGATGTGCCCTGGGCTCATTCTTTTTACATGTCCTAGCCATCTTAGGCGTCTTTCACTAATGATTGAGAACATGCTTTGGATATGGGCACGCATCAGGACGTTTGCTATACGAATATTGTAAAAGTAAAATAATTTAACTCTATGAATCCACTAATCACTAAAATATATAGGCCCAGTGATATCTCGAGATACGAATGCTTCAAGATACGAAAATCCATGATACGAAAGTCCACACAAAGAATTTTTTGTTCCAAGAAACGAAAAAAACAAATCCAAGATACGAAAAACGCGCAGCTGACAACAGTGGACATCACATGACGGAAAAGGTTCAATCAGGTCGTGTTGTTGCGCCTTTGAATGACATTTGCCTGACTCGTTTCAGAAAATTTGTAAAAAGCGGTCCAAAAAAAAAGTTTCCTTGTATCAATATTTTGCTAAGAGACCATCGGTATGCGAAGGTGTTGGTGGAAGTGAGGCGAAGAAAAATCAAATGTGAAACAAAAATGTAGAAACCGCAAAAAAAAATAATAAAAAATTTAAACAGCAAATTTAATTAAAAATGTTACATAAGTTTCAGTGTTTTGTTACGCATGTTTAGTGTAGAGTTGTAATAAATTTTAATGTAAGCGTTTATTTGGAATTAATTAATTTAAAGTTTGTACATAACTTATTATTTTCATAAAGTTAAGTGTTTCGTACGTAATGCCTTAATGTTTTCCGTTATCAGCATGCCTCCCTTACCACCTACTCCGACACTTCGCCACTCGCCTCACTTGAAAGGTAATGGTTCACATTGTATACATATTATTTTTCATTTATTTTAATCTGTTTTAATTGTTTATTATTTATTTGATTTATAATGTGTACTTTTAATGACTGAAGACTCCTACGTTGTTTTTGTTTTTTCTTAAATTTTCTAGTATAATTAAAATTTTTAGTGTTGTTTCTGTGTGGCTTGGAACGGATTAAGTATTTTACAGGTAAAAATTAGTTCGAGATACGAAAAATCTAAAATACGAAAGCCACCTAGGAAGGGATTAATTTCTTATTTCAATGAACCAATGTATACCAAGAAATGACGAAACAAAATGATGTAACCTACTGTTAGTGTTATTTAAGTTTTATATTCATTAAATATGTTGTTGTGTAAGACAAAACATTAACAGCACCTTCCACCCCATCTACCCCACGTCATTATAGTAGCAATAGGTTTTGTAAGAAAATTGTAATTCATTGTGTGGGGATATTGCCGAATTTTATACGAAAAGGAACTGAAATGAAATTTAAAATTAAATATTTTTTTTTAAAAATGCGATTGAGAGCTACGAGATATGTAATGAAAAATTGGAGAAAAATTTAGCTTATGATAATTTAATAATGTTAGCGCCAAGACGCCGCCCATTATAGCGCACCAATGTCACATTTTTATGAAGACATTTTGCAATTGCTTGATGCACCAAACTAAGGTTCCGATTCCTTTTTAAATCCTTTATATTAACTAGTGGCGTCTGCTTAACGTCTTGATTGTTTGTTTGTTTGCCGAAAAAACTTTGGATCCACTTCCCCGTATGCTAGTGAGCTGAAATTTTCAGGCAGAGTCATGCCGGCGATAAAAATGATCTATCAAAATTTCAGATCGATCGATGGTACTATAATTAAATTAATTAATTTTTAGATTATCTCTATTTATCTCTATGTAGCATGTAAATTTTTGTGCTAGAGTGTCGCGGTGCGTATTATATTAAACAACCTTTTTAATACTTTCCTGACGCGCGGTGCGGTGCGTATCATATTGACGATACTTTTTAAAAATATATTCCTGATCTGTAAATGTAAATGCTAGTAGTTGCTAGTTTGTCTCGAGGTGCACACTATATTAAACATGTTTTATTACCCTTTTCCCGTGATCAAATCGAGCTGAAATTTAACAGGCAGACTGTAGTAGTTTTTTTACTATAAATCCTATATTAATGACACATAACTACAATTTTGGATTTCTGGATTGTCGTGCGATGTGTATTATAATGAACATACTTTTAGTTATGTCTCGTAAATAAAGGATTTATTGTCAAAAACTTGTTTTTACGGGGTTTTTTTTTAAAATATATTTTAAAGGCGGTTAAGTTTAAATTTTAAATAAAATGTTTCGTGTTGATACGGTACCAAATATTTCGTGCATTCATGTGTTCGACATGATCCCATATTTCTAGAATAAGTGCTCACTTTTAAGCGCTGGTGAGTTGGGTTTTTTTATTGTCCCATGGATCAACTAGTGAGTTGGGTTTGTTGATTGCCCTATGGATCAACCAGGGCCGGATTTCCGCCTAGGCCCACAAGGCCCGGGCCTATGGCCCCAGCCAGCCAATGGGGCCCCGGTGTTGGAATCTTTACATAAGCCCAAAAGCCTGTCTTCATTATCAAAAAGCTTTATCGAAAATAATAGTATAACAAATATTTTTACTACATTTTGCATACACTGCCTAGTAGTCAAGTGCACGTTGTTCGTTTGTGTTGGTTTGTCATTGTAAGCCGCGTTCTGAGCTGCTGTTGCGATATTGTGGAGGAGGCGTAGGGTGGGTGTGACAGATTGCACCACCAGTAAAAAAAACAGCACGGCCCCGACTTCCCCCTTCCCCCATACCACACACAGGACAAGGCACCGCCCGAGCCGGGATTTGGGTTTCAGATTACAGATAATTGACAGGGACCGGGAGAACAATTTTTTAATGTCGACTGACTTTACCAGAGGTCAGGGAGATGTCACAGGTAGTTTATGGGGACCTACCAAAGGTTTCAACGATGTTCGTTTTAATGCCTTTAACTAGATGGCCTTCTACAATTTCACCTGCATACCTTTGGTCACCAATAAAGTGACAGGGAAAATGTTAGATCGGGGAATAGGAAGCTATGAGGCGAGAGAGAAGACGATCAGTGGTGCAGGCTTTAACTGACGATCCTGCTGAGTGGGTGCTAAACGAAGTTACATTGGAGTACCTTGTTCAAAATGGCGTGAAAGAAAATATTGATGCAGACTTTTCTTTTTCAAGGCGTTAGTACTCAGATAAAACCAGATATCTATCGCTGTCACCTTTTAGCAGAACACTAAGCAAGGGTGAAACACGACCTCAACCTTGGATCATATTTTAGAAAATCAAGAGTGCCGTATTTTGCGCCCCTTGTAAGATGTTTGGGAAATGTGGGTCACTAGCTAATGAAGGGTTCATCGAATGGAAAAATATGTTCAAAGAATGAAGGAACATGAGAATTCGGACGAACACAGGTCAGCACTTGCGACACTTATAGCTAGGAAGAATGATGGCGGTAGAGTTGACAAGAGTCTTGTTCTTCAAATAGAAGAAGAAATAAAATACTGGCATGAGCTTTAGAGGCGCATTGTGGCTGTTGTGAGGTCACTTTCTGATTAGGATTTTAAAAAACAAACAGTGGGAACTATGTTATGATCATTAGAAGTTTTGGCTGAGTTTGATCCTTTTCTGGACTTACGCATAAAACGCCACGGTAACAAAGGAAGTGGCACAACATCATATCTTTCGTCAAAAATATGCGATGAAATGATTAATATCATGGCAGAAAAGGTAATAATTACAATACAATCGTGACTGAGATAAAAAAAAATTTTAAAAGGCAAAATATTTCGCTATTTCTGTGGACTCTACTCCGGACATTTCTCATGTACATACATTTTCTTTCATTGTGAGATATGTCTCTGAAGATGAATATTATTTTGATGTTTATTAAAGTCACTAAAGAAAAAAAAGTACAGCATTTAATTTGCTAAATTTCCAAAATTGCTTCGAGATGTTTGGGGGGGGTGGGGGCCAAAAGTAAAAAGTGCCTAGGGGCCCTGGGTCTCTTAAATCCGGGCCTGGGATCAACTAGTGAGTTTGGTTTGTTGATTGCCCTATGGATCAACTTCCACAAAGTAAAGTTACATCAAATGGCATAAATAAATTATGTCAAGAAAATGGGAAGGGGGGGGGTGGTGAAAAAGCGTTACAATGGTTCAGACTTGGGGGGGGGTACTATTTGACGTAAGCAATCTGTTACTTTTTATAATATTGATTCAGATTTTGCTAAGCGAGTCATAATCTTGCACCATCAAATTGGCCTTAGATTGGCTAAAGCTATGCACTATAATGAACTCGTGATTTTATTCATTATTGAAGTGTCTTATATGCCTCTTTTATCTATAAATATTCTTACTCCTCCGTGCGTTTTTAAATTTAAAAAACAGAAACTTAGAAGCCATGAAAGTAAAGTCATTGCTGCAGACACTACATATAATTTTGACAGATGTGAAGAAGTCATAAATCTAGCTAGAAGTGATATTAAAATTTTATTTTAAATATAATGTATAAGCCCCTGCCAACCAAGGAAATCAAGTGCACATCTGAAGTTAGCCATTAAAAATGTCCTCATTAGACGAACACAAATGGGATTCTGGGCATTGAAGGAGGCACATTAACCCACTGTTGGCGTGCACACAATTAATGGCGTCGGCGAAGGGAGATAACTGGGAACAATCACATGAAGCTGAAACAACCAGGAAATCGTATAAAAACAAACAGGGGATCTAACCGTAACAAATCACATTTTCTTTGGAAGTTTAATAGAATCTTCTTTTAAGTTTAAGCAAGGGAAGTAAACCATAAAATAGTAGAAAAGTAGAATTGATATAATTAAAATAATTTATTGATGACAAATGATTGATTATATAACAGCCTAATTGAAACAATATAACAGCTCAATTTCTTTATATTCAATTGCTTCAAGATAGGGTTACCAAAATTGTTATATGGAAAAAGAGAACACTAAATTTTCATCAAATATGGCCTATGCAGTGCGACCCCGTTAAGTCTAAGTCGCGGTCGTTCGGGTCCATTCTAACGTAATTGCTACTTAGGTGAATTGCGATTTATCGTCACTTAGTAACAACGTAACTTATTGAGCGATAATAAAGGATGCAAATAATGACGTGTTTTCTTCCCTAAAATATTTATTTAAAATTAAATTAAGTTTATACTCACGTATTATATAGCCCGAGAATGTTCTAATGGAAACATTAGAACCCCTTACGACAGGGGTGGGCAAACTACGGCCCGCGGGCCGCATGCGGCCCGCCAGAGCATATTATGCGGCCCGTAGGCATGTACATGTTGCTATCTTATGTCGATGTTAATTTTGTTTGTTTAGAATTGTAGGTATATTTTTAAAATTTTATTTCGAGTATTTGATTCGAATCAGGGGATATTAAATCGGTTTTTTTTTAAAATGAGAACGAATGTCATGTTTTTAATGACGAATGGACACTATATAATGCTTCACGAGCGTTGGCAGCAAAGCAGTCTGAGTGTGTGAGCTTCTTTAAGGACTGCAACTTAAAAAGACACCACCAAATAAACTAAAAAATTGGATTTCGCGCACAATTTAACTTTCCATTTGAACGAAGAGAGGAAAAGGAATAGCTAGGAGTTCGTTCATAATTTAAAGAAGCAGCAAACTGTATTAATCAAACAGTCTTTAATACTAGATGCTGCAACCGAAGCCAGTTTGGTGCTGTTCCATAAGATTGGTAATCGGAACAAGTCTTTTTCTGACGGTGAATTCATCAAGGAATGCTTGTCAGATGCAGCAAGCATTCTGTGACCAGAACAGAAAACACAATTTCATAGCATTTCTTTATCAAGACGACTTCTAGTCAGGCGTGTTGAAAAATTAGTGTCAATTTGATGCACCAACTTCGCGATTCAAGCAAAGACTATTTGTGGTACTCTCTTGCGTTGGGCAAAAGTACCGATGTACTTGGTACAATTGGTATTTATACAGGTAATAAACACTCGTTTTGAGCTTACCGGAGAATTATTTAGTGTTGAGCCACTCAAAGACACAACTACAGGCCAGGATTTATTCATTGCTGTTGAGAACTGTGTTGAAAGAACTGGGCTGGTGTGGAACAAGATATCAAGTGTAACAACTGATGGAGCGCGTGCTTTGACTTGAAAAAACGTAAGTCTTGTGAAGTTGATTAAAAAAATAATTGAAGAAGAACATCCTGACCATACACTCTCAACTCTCAACTGTTTCATCCACCAGGAAAGTCTTTATAAAGCTAAGTTGAATATCATGTTATTGACCCAGTTGTCAGTGTGATAAACCTCATCAGAACCAGGGCACTTAACCATAGGAAGTTCAGGGCACTGCTTGAAGATCTGGAAATTGAATATTATGATATAATCTACCACAGCAGTGTTCGCTGTGCTGAGCCTGGGCAATATATTGAGGCGAATGTGGGATCTTAAGGAAGAAATAGTTATGTTCCTGGAGATGAAGGGTTTTGTTTTTGACTTTGTTACTACCATTGTTAATGAAGAGTGGAAATCAGACTTTATGTTTGCTGTTGACATTATGGAAAAGTTAAATGAAATGCATGTCAAACTTCAGGGCCATAGCTTGTTTGCACATGAAATGTACGTGCAAGTTAAATCATTTCAGGTAAAGCTCTCCTTGATCTCCAGGCAAGCAAGTGAAAACAGATTTTGCCATCTTCCTTTGCTGAAACCGAAAACCGTTTCTGGTGAAACGGCTGACAAGTACAAGGCTCAGTTGGATGCCTTGGCTGTGGAATTTTGAAAGGAGTTTCCAAGACTTAAAGAACCTGTAACCACTCTTCAATATCCTCAGTTTGCCATTTAGTTCAGAAGCTGATTCAGGTACAGAGGATATACAGTTAGAGCTGCTTGACCCACAAGCAGATTGTGACCTGAAGGAGAAGTTCAAGTCAGTACTTCTCCTGGAGTTTTATGGCTGTTTGCCAGCAGCAGGATTTCCACACATAAAAAACTTTGCAGCCAAACTTTTGTCACTATTGGAAAAAACTTTGCTGCCAAACTTTTGTCACTAATAGTGTCCACATACATCTATGATTTTTCTTGCATGAAAATAAACAAATCTAAAAACAGATCGATGTTGACTGAATGCAATTTAAATTCAGTCATGCGAATCACAACCAGTAAACTGGTTCCACAGTTCAAGAGCATAAATTATCCAAAATTGTGAACAGCTACTTACTTCTCATTAATTAGAATTGTACTCTATGGTCAGCTTATATGTAATTTATGTTCCTACTTCTTCATAGTTATTATGACAGATAAATATAAACTTTCTTGAAATAATAATTAATAGTAAAATCTTATTATCATATTAGGAACTGTTTCAGTTCTTATTTTAAAATGTTATGTACTTGTGTAAAAAAGTGTGAAATGTGAAATAAAATGACTAGTACATGGTTATAATCATTAATTCATATTTTATACGTTGTAAATTTGTAATTGAAGTAGACAAAATATTTGCTGCCCGCCTATAACAATAAAATATTCAATGCGGCCCTCCTTAGAAAAAGTTTGCCCACCCCTGCCCTACGACTACGGGGTTATAACGACCACGAGGTTATGGGACTAAAAAAAATATTTTTTTAAATTATATATTTCAATTTTCAATACATATCCTGGTACACTTGTTTTAATCCAATATAGTAAAATAACTTTAATTATGCGTACGTCACAAAATCTGGGAGCCATGAAATTACAGAGACTTAACCGATATCGCGCAATAACGAAGCGCGACCTAACGGGATCGAACTGTATTAAGTTGTTGTTGTTGAGCCTTCTCGTACATGCGGGGCATCCACCGATCATCGTCGGCGATTCTTCCAAGGTCATAGGCCACCTACGAGAGACCTCCAGACATTCCTATCCAGGGACAGCCTCTCCAGGCTCTTCTAGCCATGGCCAATTCTCTTGATGTCTGCCTCCAATTCTCGGCGCCAAGTGCTTCTTGGACGGCCTCTTTTCGCTTTTCCCTGGGGGTTCCATTTCAGGACTTGCCTTGTTGTATTGGAAGCAGTTTTTCTTAGTGTATGACCAATCCACCTCCACCGCTTCTGGAGAGTCTCTTCCCCAATAGGCTTCTGCTTTGTTCGCTGCCACAGTTCCCGGTTGCTGATTTGGCCCGGCCAGTGAATTCTTAAAATCCTTCTTAGACAATTGTTGAAAAATGACTGGTTTCTGGTCAGGTTTACGGCCGTTGTTCTCCACGTCTCGGCTCGATATAGCAGCACAGGTTTCACCATAGCGTTAAAAATCCTTACTTTTAACTTTCTGCTTAGGTTTCTGGAGACCCAAACATTCTTGAGTGGTTGGAAGGCTGCTCTTGCCTTTCCAATCCTTATTTTGATATCAGCGTCTGCACCACCTTGTTTATCTACCACGCTGCCAGGGTAAACAAAACTGTCCACCTCCTCGAGTGCTTCTCCTTCAACCGTGATGGGTGATGTACTGGTGGCATTAACCTTGAGGACTTTACTCTTCCCTTTGTGTATATATGTTGAGACCCATCCTAGCAGAAGTGGCTGCAAAAAAGTTTTTTTTCTCGTGCATCTGTCGTTGGGTATGTGCAAGAAGGGCAAGATCATCAGCAAAGTCAAGATCATCAAGTTGATCCCACAAGGTCCATTGGATGCCATTCCTTTTTTGCTGTGTAGATGTTTTCATCTCCCAGTCAATGGCTAACAAGAAATGAAGGGTGACAGCAAGCAACCTTGTCTCACACTTGTATTAAGTGTTGTACCAATAAAATTAAAGTTAAACTACATAAAATAATGTTCTTGTTTAATTATAAACTTGTATTAACTGAGTGTTCAGTGCACCACACTAGCTGCCTAAAAAGAAACAGTAAGTTAGTAACTAAATTACTGAAGTTTACCAAACAGTAGTGAAAGTATCTTATGCTGAGTCATTATCATTAAAAATCGTCTGCATTTGAGGAAATTGACGTTGGGATCATAGATCACAGCAGGTGGTTTACTAAGGCGGAGAAAAACCTGGACAAAAGCCATTTTTTCCCGGAAAGCCCCCATGACACTGGCATTAAAAGAGGACATGTCTGGGGAAACCCGGACGTATGGTAACCCTACTTAAAGAAAACAAGGAAATGTATTAGATAAATTAAATGACACAAAAGTTTCCAAAAGTTAAAGTAAAATGCTGAAACTAGGTGGGTTTTTTTTTCATGTTATGATTTTTTTAAATCACTTATCAAGAATGTCTGGCGTACTGACATGTTCCCTTTAAGCTGCGCGACTGCACGGCCGCGCAGATAGCTGACCGACGACGAGCAGCAGTTTAGAATTACCACGCAGCAAATTTGGTAAAATATTGCACAAAAAATGTAAGCTGTGTAACTTTTCACACGAGTTTTTCTACGTTGCACACGGTCCAGCGTACTTTAGAGTGAAAATTGGCTTTTTGGAACCTCTGTACCTCGGCGCCAGGGACTATGCCAGCCCTCCCCCCCCCCTACGCCTTTCCATCATTCCACTCTTAATTGAATGGAACGTAAGAATACTGTTAAATCGGGTATTATTTGTCCTTGTTAGATTTATACCATCTCTAAATTTTGAGCTTGTGCAGATTACAACTACCTCTTGGCAGATGACACAGTTGTGTTCAGGACGATCGCCCAACATTCTCTACACAGACCAGCTATAGCAGGTCATCCACCGGTTAGCTGAGTGAGAGAAGAGTAATGACCAGAGCCGTCTTTACACCATTTTGGGCCCCTGGGCAAAGAAAGAGTGCACCCCCCCCCCACAGGAATAAAAATAAATTTACATAATATATATAAATAAACATACTCCCATGAGGCCCCTATGCTCATGGGCCCCCGGGCAAATGCCCAACGGGTCTATGCGTTAAGACGGCACTGGCAAGGACCAGGAATGTCATTCAGCCAAGTGCCAGACGTTGTCGGTCTGCAGAATTAGAAAACTTCTACACCACCTTCACGAACTTCATGACCATATGCACCAGCCAGTTTCCTCATAAAGGTTCTTCGGTGTTAGCATTCAAAGAGAGGTTCACTGAGACGAGCAAATGGACATTGTGTACAACTGGTCAAAAAATCTCTTAAGGTTTCTAAGTCGAAATCTCAGGTTTGAGATTGCAGCAGGGCCGGCCTTAACAATACCGGGGCCCTATGCGGCTTAGTATGCGAAACGGATTGCCCAGTCTGACCCATGCAGAATCTGGGTAGGTATAAGGATAATTAGTGAAAATTAAGATCATGTATTTACAGTGTAGCACCCATGCATTTACCCAGAAAAAATTCGACAAGTTGTAGATGGTCCAGCTACGGGCAGCTAGTTTTGTCCTGAACTGCAACAGGTAGCCTACTCAGACTACACCTCAATTATTGGCAGAATGCTGGATTCATTTGCCTGTCATGGTCACCATTGAAAGAACGTCGACGGTTATCCAGGTGCTCCATGTTCAGCGGCGTAGCGTTGGTATGTGCCACCCGGGGCAGAACCCAGGTTTGCCGCCCCCTCCCCCCGCGGAAAAAATATGTTGATGCTATAAAGGAAATATAATTTTTTATTAGAAAGTTATACTAAGGACACTAAACATTTTTTATGTTCGAAAAAAATAAAGAGCTTTCATGTTATTAAAATTTAAGTTTTCTGTTTTTTCTCTGGAAGAATCTTTGAGGCATAAATATTGTCAGCCATACCATGCTAAATAGCCAAAATACCTTTATATTAGTCTATCTTGGTGTATTCCTTATACATCGTAATTAATTTTTCATTAACCTAATTTTAGAAAAGCTTCTCTCACTGCTTGCATTACTTACGACAGTGCTAAGCAATGTTGGGATTATATGTATTATATTAGGCAGGGTAACTTCGAACCTAAATATCTTAATAAAGTTGAATAAATCAAGTGGGCCATTAATTACTTTTTAACCATTAGATTAAATAATCCTTGCTTCACGTCATGTGAGAAATTTGCAATAATATGAACCAAAAACTATTAGATTAGCTGTTGTATGAAACAAATATGTTCTCCAAATTCTGTAACATCCAAAATATCACATGAATGTCAAAATTAACCTAATTTTATGAAGAATACAACTTTTTTTATCAACTATTTTTCTACATAAAATAACTAGTAATTTGCCTCCATCGCCAAAAATTTGCTATCTTGTTCTTCGACTGAATGATCAAGTAAAATGCCAAGGTCTCCACATAAAATGTAAGCAAAAGTCAAACCATCCTGAACGTATTCCATAAATTTCTCTGTGAGTAGACTCTGCAAAGCATGTTAGCGCAATATGTTTGTAAATAGTTTAGGGGGATCATTGAATTCATAAAGTTCATGTTTCAACATTTTTTTTTAAAGTAGAAAAGAACAAGATTTCATAGTGACCAGCAAAGTTCCTGCGTCTGTTCGTGTGTTCAACTTTTCGTCTGCCTCTGTCAGTGTCAGTTTTAAAAAAAATCGTTTTCAAATAAACTCAAAATGGCTTCATTGTATATTTATTATTTTATATCCGAAAGTCTGTTTAATGCTTTGCTTGTATATGCAATTAGAATGGTGTGTGGGGGTGGGAAAAATACGTAACAACGTTCAAGTGAATAAAAAAATATCTTATCTTATCTATACAGACGCTCCTTCTATGTAGAAGATAGTTGCGTCCACAGACCATGACAGATGATCTGTTGGCAAGTGATGCAGCATTCACAGGCCACGGTTTTTGGGTTCCACGCATTACCCAGCCGCCTAACTGCATGTAGTGTTAGGTACCCATTCGGAGCGGGGTGACTCAGGGACGCCCTAGGCCCCGGGAACAAACCCTTGCCTTCACACGGATTCGAACCCGTGACCATCGGTACGACAGTCCAGTGCGCTGCCACTCGACCAGCTGGAGAGTTCGTTTCAGTTGGATCATCATGCAAGCAAAACTGAGTTAATAAATTGATTGAGCAAAGTACTTTTTTGATATTGAGATTTATTTCGTTGAGTCTTACTTGAACTTCTGTATAATTTCTAGCTATGAAGAAGTATTGACATACGTTGGGCCTCTGCAGTCCATTAATTTAAGATCATCAGCTTTAAACTTTGAAAAAAATCATTTCAGATATGTCGTAAGTAGGCCTTTCAATGGGTACCCGGGAACCTGGATACCCGTTGCTTTGCAAATACCCGGGTATTAAAATTGCGCCCGGGTACCCGTGAAAATGTGGCTGCAATGTCTATAGCAACAGTGGGCACACTGCGGTTCTTCTGTGTTCACATTGCGGCTCGCGAAAATTTATCAAATTAAGATTTATCGTTCCTATCCCGTCATACTAAAATAGCACCTGATCTATTATTGGTTGTTTTGTTTTTTTACTATATATTTCAGTCGTTCAAAGATATTTACTGTAAAAACAAAAATAAATGAAAGTTTGTTTTTAAACTCGACAAAAATAAAGGGTTTAAAATAATTTGGGTTTGATTTAAAATTTAAAATTTTGAAGGGAGCGATTGGTTTGTAAATGGTTCGTGCTGTAAACTGTAACTGCCCACGGGTGTCGACGCACCTCGCTGAAACAATTTAACAAACCCGCGCCCTTTCCTGCATGTGTAGGCCTAGCAAACAAAAACAACAACTGATTTTAACAAGAAGTAGGCTACAAAGTTGTCAGTATTTAAAGTTGATAAAGTTAAATGGTTAATACCACCGCCTAGCGAACATAAAAATTCAAGCTGTTTTGCCCGTATTACCTGACTGGACGTTACGTCATTGATGTTGACATTATGTTTGAATGTTCATTTTACTGTTGTTTCAGTTTATGAGTATAATGAATGCATTTACAGCAGGAATAAAAGTTTGTAATATACAATAGTATGTTATTGGAAGTATGCCGTTGGCTACTGTGTGAAATGAGTCGAAAAGATGGTGGATATGCTGCATTTTATGCGGTTATGACGGCGAAAATTATGCGGCGTTTTGAACGGGTAACCCGGTTACCCGTTCGAAATTTGGACGGGTATCCGGCAGTTTTTTTCAACAATATTGACAGCCCTAGTCGTAAGTAGGCCTGTCAACGGGTACCCGGGACCCGGGTACCCGTTGCCGTGAGATTACCCGGGTAGTAAAATTCCGCCCGGGTACCCGTGAAAATGTGGCTTCAATGTCTATATTAACCAAACTTCGGCTTGCATGCGGCTTTTTTGTGTTTAATTTACGGCTCGCGAAACAATTTACATGTATCAAATGAAAATTTTTGTTTCAAATATATGCTGTGAAAGACGTCTTAGGATAATTATCTGTCAACGGGATTTTAATAATACACCAAAATTTGTAAGTTTTTAAAGTCAATAAATAATTAGTCACTAACAGTGTAAGATGGATAAGGGCCCGTTCATAAATGACGTTATGCACCTAGGTGAGGAGGGGGTCACAAATTTGTGACGAGGGGGAGGGATGTGTTTAAGAATAAATGTGACGTCACATCAAAACGCGCAACTTTAAATAAAAGCTCCAATGAAATATTTGACTGCTTACAACTTATTTAAGGACGTTTTACGTGAATTTAAGCGTGTACCGATTGTTAGAGTTCAACTTCACATTAAATACAAAATTAAATGACAATAAAGTTATTTGACACATGCTCATTTTCAAAAAGGAAGTACGCTTTTATGGGGGGGGGGCGCCGCAAAGCTTTGAGACGTCATATTGGAGGGGGCTCTAAGTTTTTGTGACAACCTGTGACGGGGCGGGGGGTAAAAATCGGCCAAAATCGCTTGACGTCATTTATGTACGGCCCCTAAGACGTCGGCCATGTGGCTACTGTATGAAATGAGGTGCATGGAAGGTGGCTAGGTAGCATTGTATAGCGGTCATGACGGGGAAAATTATGCGATGTTTCGATCTGGTAACCCGGGTACCCGTTTGAAATTTGGACGGGTACCCGGGCAGCATTTTTCAACAATATTGACAGCCCTAGTCGTAAGCAGATTTTTTTTTCAATGACATCTTTGAAATATTATATACGTATTCTTTCTGATTTTCAATTTTTACATATCACACAACTGGACTTGATTGATCCTTATCTGAAATATCTGGAGTGCTATCTAATACAATGGAATAATTGTTGGTATCTTGTATCTGGAAGATCATTTTTGGCGAATTTTATCTCCTAAAACTGCAATGAGCTCATTTGAGGAGACACGTTTTTTAAAACCCATTTTCACATGATGTTCTCAAAGAACTGGTTCGTAGTTTTCTAGCAGATGCATCAGTTCCAGAATATCGCCTATAATTACACAAGTATTTCCTCTCAGTGACTGCGAAAGGCCAAATTCTATTTTACCAGGATTTAATATTGTCAAACCTTCTAAAAAGAAATTAATGTCTATTTTTGTTTTCTTTAACATCAACGTATTGTGGTTTATTTTGTACTGTCTGTTGTTTTTTTCAGTCCGGTTTCTAATTCCTTCTGATTATAGCCACCATTGTCAACTTCTTATAATACTTCAGCCTCTTTGTTTTTCAGTTCAGTAGCATTAGTATTGGAATAATTTAGATTCATTATGGAGTTTGAAGTATTGGCATATTTTAAGAAAGTTCCTTTATTTCTTTTATTAATTTTTACCTTGGTTTTCCTTTTATTTTATTAATCTTGATTGTAACGTTTTTCATTTTTAGAAGCTAATTAACAATCAGGAATTTTCCGCCCCCAACAAAGTGCCGCCCTTGTAATTCCATTGGCTCATATTTGAAATTGATCAGATAAAGAAATGTTCGCATCTAAAACGGGGCGGCTGAAAATTTTGAAGAATCAATTAAGTTACACGCAGATCATCGTCCCTTTCTCATACTACTTAAACTAAACATCTTGGGTTTTGAAGAAGAAGCGTTCACATATTTTATGATACTTAGGCCTACTGTATTTTTATTATTAATTTCTTATTTTGGTTTTTATATAGATAATTTTGATGAAAAGTTCCTCTTTATTTTTCAAATGTTCATTCTTATAAGCTAATTAACGACGAGGAATTTGCGCCCCTACAAAGTGCCGCCCGGGGCATTCGCCTCCCCCCCCTCGCTACGCAACTGTCTCTGTTATTCAAGATTTTAACAAATCTGCTGGTCCCTTGCTCCAGAATTATTTAAACAAATTCGCTCATCTCCCCTTGCCTCCACACACAAAGACCTCTCTCTTAGAGTTAGAGGAGGCAATGTACGTTCCTAGTGAGAGAGAGACCGAACAGTTTGGGGTGGGGGCAGCGAGAGATGAGGGTGGGGGAGTAGAATTCTGGGAAACGTAATGTAAACGTTCAGTCAACGTTACTACATTTTGTAAAATGGCGTCCACAACACTCGAAGGTAAATACTTTTTGTGCACTGTACTAAGTGTATTGACATAGTCACTACTATTATTGTGATAGTGACAAAGTAAATGAGTATATTTAATTAAGTAGACATATGCCAGATATGAAGTAAATGTTACTATAAAATTATTGCACTGTTTAGTGAACTGACTGCTTCCTGCATGTGCATTGTGAGTGACTCTACTGAGTCTACTGATAACTGTCACTTTCATAATCTTAACTTAAGTTTAAGTCGTCTTAACTTTAACCTTACTAAACTAAAACGTTTTTAAACGTCAATACTACTCAATGCGATTCACATTTCAATCATCAATGAATTTCATGCCTGATGATGATACTGATATTAATATAATGATCATGATCAGTATAAAATGTGTATATCATGTATATGTCACAATATGATATGTAATATACTAATAATTTAATAATGGACTACTTATACTTATACTGATCATCGTTTTTGTAATTTTTGTTTTAAATACATAGTTAAACATAGTCATAGTTACATTTACATGGATATATTTAGTATTTAGTCATACTGATCTTCACTTTTGTTGTTATAATACATAACTTTTTTTTATTTTACCAGTTTGAACACCAGTAGAATTCATATTATAAATGAAAAATTAAAGGGAAAGTCGGGAAAGATTCAAAATGTAAATAATGTAAATGCTGGGGAACCATCCATTCACTTGAAATCAATAAATTCTGACAGTTTAATTCTTAAGATGTTGCTGTTTGCAAATAATCCTTCGCCTTCAGATCATTGAATTACCAAATTTTTCTTTCATATATAAAAATCCTATATATATATAAAAGGCAAGTTTCTGTCCGTTCTGTCCCGTCATCTATAGCGATTGGTCCCTCAAACACATATGGCTCCTTTACGCGGACGTTCAAAACGAGTTATTTTTTGGTGCAGTATTTCTTCCAAGACTTTATTTTGAGTTTTGGGTGTTGGGATTTATAGTAAAAAGCTCTGTTTTTACGAGTTATTTATTTTAACTTAACTATAATGAATAGTATTTTTGACGTGATGCACATGTATGCCGGTCAAGACGGCTGTTGGAAGGGAGTTACAACATGCCACCGAAAGGTGTCGGAACGTCCTTGGACGGGCTTTGTTGCTCGTATGAAAATAAATGAATAAAATCAAAATAAATGAACGTTCTGTATTACATTAGTTTTTATTCTGATGTGTATTTTTTCAAAATTAATAGATTTCAGCTGAAATGTATTTATTTTGAAAACTTCCGTCATTTTTGACGGGTAATACGCTAGTAAACAAATATTGTCTTATTCATTTTGTCAAATAAATGTATAATTTTTCCTCAATTTACAACCTATTCTAGCCTATCCAACTCTGTTAAATCATATTAAATGTTTATTTAAATTCTTTTAGAAACCGTGAGTTCAGTGAGAAATTTACAGGCAAAAAAGCAAGCACGGTTAAATAAAGACTCTGAAGAGGAAAGGGTTGGATTAGGTTCAGAAGGTCATTTTGATACAGACATTTATGGAGGTAGCAGATATGATGGAGGCTACTACACATCAATTGCAGCTAATGATGAAGTTAATGTAAGTAATTAATAATGTAATTTGCTTAGAATGTTTTTGTTTTTTTAAGAATCAATGATTTTATCATATTTCAAAAATCTTTTTAAAAAAATTATATTATGCATTAGATAATTAAAATTTACATTAAACTTGTGCTCACTCATTAAAATATAAAATGCCATAACAGCAATTGTTTTTAAGATTATAAGATTTTGCTGATCCTTTTACATTATTAATTCATAACTTTGTCTGTATGAATAAAGTTTTAACATTATTCCCTTTTATAACCTATAATGACATAAACAGGATGATGATGATGTCACACCAGTCTACCAAAAAAAGACAAACTACACAGCTCCACTTAACCTTCTCCATGATACTGCAAATGATCAGGTAGGTTACAAAATATTTATATTTCCTACTAAACCGCATATGCCATATTCTTATTTTGACATTTATTTATGACTAACATCTGTTATTTTTTTCTTGTCAGGATTTTGATCCCATGGCAGAACACAGAATACTAAAGATTGCTGATAGGGAAGATGAGTACAGGGCTAGACATCGACAAATGATAATATCTCCAGAGCGATATGATCCTTTTGCTCAAGGTAGTGTACAAATTATGTTATTTATTTTTTATTTTTTGAAACTATGCTGAAGCTTTGTTATTGATAGTATAATAGTATCATAAGGAAAATCTTTGTGCTTTGTATCTATAAGCATGTAGCTTTGCTTATGAAAAGTTGAAATATAAGGCAGGCTTTTGAAAAAACTGTTAAGAGAATTTATTAAGTTTTGGTATTAATTTTATGAAAATCTTTAATAAAAATTAAATAGTATTTCTTTGGGAATTCAAGAAATAATTCAATATCTTTAGACTAAATTTACTAGTTTTTAATCCATAGTAAAAAAAAATAACTTTTTATAAGTTATCACAACATAAAAAGAAATCTTTAAGACTTAATTATAAAATTGAAATCTTAGTGCCTGCACATGTTTAACTAAGCTATTAAATCACTGGTTATTTGCAGATACTATAATATAGTACTTCCTTGCTTGCTTTATTGTTAAAAATGTAAGTCAAATTTTTTGTTTTAACTCCCTGACACCTGAGTCTAATACAAGTCAAACCTTTCCTTCCTAGCCATGTTCAAATGCTGATGTTGTTGATCAAGTGATCACCTGAAAGCTCTCCAGAGCTTGATGGTTCATGGTTTTACCTCAGACTCCATTCTTAATTGTATGATATTTGTGAGAGTGTCACTCTTATCATTGTCTTTTCATCACTTAACTAATGAAAAACTTATTTTAGGGATGCAATATGTTAACACCAGATCAACATGAGACCTCGACATTCTGAAAGCGTACGTATAACATAATCCAGGGTTTGTTTAGTTTTGGCAAGGCTACTTTGTTAGTTTTAATTCTCAACATTTGAAATAAGTTTGTGCTATCATCTCTCCATATGTTTGTAAAAATAGAATCTCGGAAAATGATGAAGCTAGCAGTTTTTTAAAAAATTGTAATTTCCCTTTGGAAAATATGTTGGCCAAATTTTTTAAACTTTTGCTATTCATGCAAATAATTCTTTTATGCTTATTTGAATTATCTAAAAGTTTATTTCATGAAATACAAATTTCACATTTTTTTTTATAAAAGAAGGGATATTTAACTTAATGAATGCTTTGTTATGATTTATGGGCTAGGTTTATATAATACCTTATTGCCTTATATTAAAAATAAATCAGAACTGTCCCTATTATTTTATCAATGAAATGTAATAAATATTTTTTTAATTTATGTCAAGGCACTATTTGAACTCTTCTGCTTTTTCATTTTAGGTGGCAAAACACCAGATCCATCTTGTATGGGCAGGTCATTTCCAGAAGTTATGGCAGAGAGGGCTCTCATCAAACAGCAGGTATGATACGCTTCAATTATTTACCATTGATGTATAAAAAGATTTTAACCAATAAAATTTGACTTATTCTAAATACTACCAATAATTTCAAAATGAACTAATGTTTATAGGCAGGGCTTAGACAACAAATGCAAGAGAAAGCTAAATCTGGAGAACTAAAAGTAGTGAAAGATTCTGATGCACAAAAGCACACTTCAAAACGTCGGCGTTGGGATCAGGCTGGGGGCGAGGAAGCACCAGTAAAGAAAAAATCATCTTGGTATGCTGTAGAAGCAACCACTCCATCAAATAGTCGATGGGATGAGACACCAGGCAGAGCTAAAGGTATTAAAAAGTGTTACTGGCAAATCATTTAAAAGTTTCATGTCTCATATTTTCATATTGATGTAGTAAAGTTATTGTTAATTATGAGTGTACCTGGCACATTTGATCTTAGTTTTTTTCTTAAGTCTTTTGTCAGATAATTAAATTAGGTAATGGTTGATTTAAATCTAGGAAATATATTTTTAAAATTATGGTCACAGTAATGAAGCTATTCATTGGTTTGAAATGTCAGGAGGAATCAAAACAAACTTAACTCTTTTTCTCCGGATCAACACTTCCATTGTCGAATTTAAAAAACACGTTTCTGACAGATCAACGATGTGAGCATCGAATTATTAAAACTGGATTGTTTAGTTTCTTTTCTTAATTATTGAACTAAAATATTGCTTTTAATGTTATCTAGAATGATTTCCCTTGAGTAAATTCTTTGTTTGAATGTGTTTTCACCGCAAAAGAAGCGTTTCAAGGGCTTGTTTTCATTTTCCTTCTGACATTTGATTACAAACATGGATATTCAACTACGATGATGAACAAGAAAGAGGAATTGTTTTTAATGATGATTCAGATAGTAATTTTAAATTGCCGATAAATCATACGCCTAGTGGTAGTAGTCGTAGTGAAATTTACAATGAAGTTGACAATTCATCTGTTGATGAATAACAAGACCCGCCCCCGTCTCAAATGCCTTGATGAACTGATAATATTTCTACTACAATTAATAATATAGACAATATAGAGCCTAATTTGAAAGCTGCTAAACTTAGCACCAAAACTAAGAGCAATTTTTTATAGTATTTAAAATAATTTCTAGTAGCAATACATAGTATAGCTTCCAGATCTATTGTAAACAGTTCAATTTATATATTATTTTCCTGTATGACTGACCATGGATATTCATCTCTGATGTTTTATGTTGTTTTGTTTTTTTAATGTGAAGCTATTTCTGTTTGTGGTAAATATGAAAATAATTCAGAAAAATCACCATTTTCTAACACTTTGGATAAAAATGTAAATGTTTGTGACTTTGAATGAGGTTTTGTAAAAAAAAGAATGTGGTGTTTTTATTTTATTTTTATTATTTTGACTAAAACAAAATCATATTTTTTAATGAAAATAAAGCCAAGAGTCAGTGTTGTCTGAAATTATCATTCTTTTCCCTTTAATTCAATACGAAATATATATCATTATCTGTAAAAAAATAAAGAAGGTTATTAACATTTTAAGATAGCATGGTAGCCCGGGAAAAATTTCCAGAATGGATAATTCCATCAGAATGAGGAAAATAATTCCGGAGAAAAAGAGTTAACTTTTTTTTTAGTATTCTTTGTTTTCATAACTTGTATTTGTGAGATTTTTAACATTGACTAGAAAATCCTGCTTAAAAATGTCAGTTAAATAATACCCCCTTCTTTTATGAACTATTGAAACACTACGGGTTGTAGGGCGCCTACGGCGCCCACTTTTTTTGTCAAAACCCCAAGTAAATTATCCTTGTTTGATAAATACGAAATATTAAACTTCCTGATATGTACACAAAGTATTTTATAATTATAAATCATCAAATCCTATTTTTACATCGTTCCCTTTTTAAAAATTAAGATATAAGCTAAAGCAATGACGTCATATAATATTTTTTTACAGCACGTCTTTAATTGATAATTATTTTGCACACCTTTTTGCGCGCCTTGTATTAAATATAAGATCGTCATATTAAATATTTTTACAGTGCTAATCACCACACGATTTTTTAACTGCCATAGACTGTTGTACATCGTTCCTCAGCGTTCCACAGTCAGCCGGTTAATGACTTGGGCTTTTATATTATATATGATTTTAAGTAACAGCTTATCTTTACATCAATCAAAATTAATCTCCCCCACACTCTGCCTATTCAGACCAACACAAATTTCTTCAGGCTCCTTATTAAATCATGTAACTCTCCATTTTATTTAAAAAAATAATTTATTAACTCAAAACCAAAAAATTCTACTCCATTTGTCATATTTTTTAAGAATCTTGTTTCAGTTAGATATCAGATATAATGTAAGTATTGCAGATGTTACCTTTGAGATATATGTATTTTTATTGGGGCTATATGGTTATTTTTAGGTGCAGAAACTCCTGGGGCGACTCCAAGCTTTCATGCATGGGATGATAATTCTGGACATAAAGCAACACCAAGTGCAAGGAAAAATAGATGGGACGATGCACCAAAAACAGACACAGGTAAGTTGATTGAATATTTATTACTTCATTGTCTGATTTTTTGTCAATTGCTTCCAAATGGTATTGATTTTAAACTAAATCATTGGCTGCAGTAAAAAATGTATTTAAATTCTGATAATCTATAATAATAAATTTATTTCTCTTCTCATTTTAGAAACTCCTGGCCATGGCAGTGGCTGGGCAGAGACTCCAAAGACAGACCGTGGAGGGGATTTGATTGAAAGCACCCCAACACCAGGCGCTAGCAAGCGCAGATCACGTTGGGATGAAACCCCTGGTGCAGCTTCCCCATCAGCTATGACTCCAAGCATGACACCAGGTCAGATGACACCAAGCATGACACCTGGGGGATTAACTCCCGGTGGAATGACCCCAAGCATGACACCTAGTGGTTTAACACCTACAGGCACCAAAGCTATGGCTATGGCAACTCCAACCCCTGGTCATTTGATTTCAATGACACCTGAACAGCTGCAAGCTTTCTCATGGCAGCGGGAGATTGATGAGAGGAATAGACCCTTGTCTGATGATGAACTTGAGTCAATGTTTCCACCTGGCTATAAAGTAAGTATTAATTTTTCAATGTATTATATTCATAAAATGTGATAGGGCTAGTTTTGAAAAAAACAAAAAAACTAGAAATAAATATTCATTCCCATTGGTGTTTCCAAAAATTATCCCCAGCAACATTCTTTAAATTTCTCTTCTTTTTTCTTTTGTAAAAATAATAGGTTTTGCCTCCACCAGCTGGATACATACCAATTAGGACTCCTGCACGAAAGCTACTTGCTACACCTACTCCAATGGCTGGCACACCTATGGGTTTTAGAATGCAGACACCAGACAACAAAAGTAGCAAAGATATGATTGTAGACATGCAACCTAAAGGAAATTTGCCTATGATGAAGCCAGATGACATGCAGTATTTTGATAAACTTCTGGTATGCTATTTAATTTTAAAGTTTATAATTTATCATGAAGAGTATTATCTTTATGGGTAGAGTATTTTCATATCATTTTTGTTTATTTGAGAAATTTGTGAACTTGAGTCTTTGACTTTATTTTTTATTAATATTTTATAAAATTGTTAAGGTTGCTTGTTTTGGAGGACCGGTTAGCCGTTCAAAAAAAGACCGGTTAACCGCAAGTCCTTATATGCCTTATGTTTTGAGAACCAACGAGTCAATGTTTTTTCGCCTCGCGTCGTCTGATGGTGACATCAGAGCCCGATTCCCCCGCTGGCGTTCAGCTCTTTTTCGCGACGCCCTCAATTCAGCGAATTTAAAAAAAAATTTTTTTTAAATATTTTTAAAAATTCAAAGAATTAAGTAAATAGTGATGGCAGGGTGTCCACCGAAGTCGGAAAGTCGGATTTTAGTCGGATAAAAATTTTGTGGTCGGATAAGTCGGATTTTGGTCGGATAAACGATCCTCGGTCGGATAAACAAAATCTCGGTAGGATAAACGTTCCTCGGTCGGATAAAAGTTATAAATAAATGAATGACGAAGCTCACGTTGCACATTGTTTTGGTTTGGAAATACCAATAGTTCGCAGCGGTATAAAAACTGTTGTTTACCTATGACAGAGTCCCCTGTCCATATCGATATCATATCGTATATATCTATAGCTTTATTTTTTTTAAAATGTGTGTTTTAAAACAAAAGTCGAAAACTAAACTTATACAAACAAATTACAGATATTAAACAAAATAATTCTCGTTAAAGATGACATTGTAAACATAAAGTGCACTGTGATTGAAACAGATAGAAATTGTGAAATTGCTTACGCTTAGCCATAGTATAGATCTAGTAACCGCGTAATAGTAATTAGTGTGATATAATAGATCTAGATATTCATATTAGGATTTTGGTTAAAAATATATCATGATCTGAGTAAATAATAGATATCTATTTAATTTTGTTATATCTCCAAAAAATTTATGGGAGCAGTGTTAACTACGATTTTTGTGCTTATTGTTTAGCTGCTTTAGCAGCAGTCGCCATTTTGTCTGCTTGAACTGAAGTCAATAGATCTCTCTAATCTAGTATTTTGTGAAAATTAAAAACGAAAAAAAACCTTAGGCTTAGCCTAGCCACGTCTAAAATCTAGATCTAGTTCAGTTAATTTCTTTTAAAATATTTAAACAGTCACGGTATGCCAAAGTCACAACTATTAAATTAAAGCAACTATTTAAATAGGTTTAGATCTAGATTCTGTTTCAAATCAAAGCTTATTTTTTATTATTAAATTGATTAAAAATCAGTCCTGTTCAGTGTTGACAATTATGTGCTAAACATATAGAAATCTAGATTCTAGTCTAGTTAAATGGTTACAATTTAAAGTTTGTTAACTAAAATTTTTTAGGGTAGGCTGCAGTAGGCAAATTCTTGACTAAAGTCTTAATAGACTAGTTTACTTTTTGTCAGTTTAAATTTGTTCCTTACTTCACAATCCAGATATTGACAATTTGTATACTATTACAAAAAACACTATCAATGCCATCAACATGGGGAAATGTTATTTTAATTCAGACTGGTTAAAAGACACTTCTTACTCTGAGTGGCTTGAACTACTAAGTGAAAATCGTGAAAAGTTCAAGTGCAAGTACTGTGGTCAAGCTTACCTTATAGGATCGTCAGGCATAAAAGCCTTAAACACCCATATGTCTTCACAAAAGCACATGCGGGCCAGTGCAAGTCATCGTGGTAGCAGGTCAATGCTTAGTTTTGCAACAAAATCAACACCTCCATCATCTCTGAATCAGACTGCCACTTCAACTACATCTAATACAACTTCAACTACAACTAAACAGCCAACTCTTAAAGTTGCAGATACTCTAAAAGCAGAGGTTAGGTGGACAATGCACCTAGTTTCTAGCCACTCCAGTGCTCGAAGCTCAGACGACATAGGCAGCATTTTTCAACAGATGTTTCCTGACTCGGATATAGCCAAACAGTTTACCTGTGGACGTACCAAAGTAGGTTACTTAGCTACGTTTGGCATAGCCCCTGCTATCAGAGATGCCATTCTAGACAGTTTGAGAGACAGTGTTACTTATGTGATAATGTTTGATGAGAGCCATAACGCTGACCTTGGTAAAAAGCAGCTCGATGTTCACGTGAGATTTATTGATTCTGAAGGTATGGTGAGATCAAAGTATATAGACTCCTATTTCCTTGGACATGCTTCTGCAAATGATATCATGATTCACTTGAGGTCTTTCATTGAGAAAGCAGGAAGTCAAATTTATAAAGGGCATGGTTAACAAGATTCTTAGCAAGTCACCCCTTAAGTATGACATTGTCAGTTTCATACAGTGTTTGGACCCAACTGTTATCACACTTGAACCCATCAAAGCTAAGAAACTGTTCAAGAAAGTGACAGAGCATCTCAGCCTTACGAAATGGATCCAGGGTGATGAGGTGGATCAGGTGTTATATGACTTTGAGACCCTGGTAGATAGGCTGTCTCAATCAACAGTGAGGTACAATGGTGAGCGCCTAGATGAGTTCTTCATTGAACATGGTCAGTTGGATAGTTCACCTGCATTGAAAAAGGTAATCCAGATGGTCCTGCTGCTAAGCCATGGCAATGCTGATGTTGAGAGGGGTTTCTCAACCAACAAAGAAGCAACTGTAGAGAACCTGTTGGAAGAAAGTTTAGTAGCTAAGAGACTGATATGTCAGTATGTCAAGGACAACGGGCCTTTGGCTGAGCTTCCTATCAACAAAAAAATGTTAGACTACTCTAGTAAGGCCCACAAAACCTACATTGATGCTTTAGATAAGAAGAAGAAAGATAAAGAAGAAAGTGAGCAGACTGGGAAAAGGAAGAGAAAGGCAGAAGAAATCACAGACATGAAAGCAAAGAAGAGGAAGATAGAGCTTGATATTGATCTTTTAATCAAATCTGCTGATGAAATTATAGAAAAGGCAGTGAAGGAAACAGGAAAAGATGTACATGCTTCAATTGTAAAAAGCTTAGCTTTTAAGAGTGATGCCACAAAGAAGAAAGAGGAGGTAAAGGCTCTAGCTGCTCTCATCAATGAGAGGGAGGCTGAGCTGAAGCTTTAAAAGGCAGCTGCCTATTGTAAATTGTAAAGTAACTTGTCGAATATATACTTTTACTTGTCCGAATAATAACTTTTACTTGTCGGTTGGATGGTAGGATTTTTTGGTGGCTGGTAGGATTTTTTTGGACCAGATTTGGGTGGACACCCTGGATGGTTAATAGTCAATTTTTTTAAAAAAATTAAGACGTTCTAAATAAGAGGACCGGTTAAACCGTTCGTTAAAGTTAGCGAGGTATTTTTCATAAGTTTAAAAAACCCACGCCTCGCCTCGTCCGTTGGGACGTCGTGTGACTCTCCTGTGTTTTGTGCGTGATGCCGGTCAACTCTGATGCGGTCAACTCGCGAATTAAAATTAATAATAATAATAAAATTATAAAGCTTACGGAGTAAACAGTGATGATAAAATGGAATTTATTTAAATACCATATTATTTTTCAATCGTCAACTCGCCAGAATTATTGAATTTTGCGGCGCACAAGGCGTTAACCCCATTTTTCCTGTTGAAATAGGGTTAGAGCTACTCTCGCGGTACTCCCCTTCCAAAGCATAAGAATTACATTTTTTAAAAGAAAATATCAGTTTTGATATTAATGTGGTAAGCTTACGTCAAATGCCTTTGACTTGCAGGAAAACTGTCACTAAATGACCGAACTCGAATTTGAGAACCGATTAATCGCCCGGTATCTTTGCTACGTCTAACAAATTACTCTCGTAGATACTTCACTAAGCGGCTCGCGCCTATCAATTATTTGGATGCGGGAAACAGACTATAAACCGGTGACCAGAGAATACCGTTAGGTCACGGGGTTATATGGTTTTTTAGCTTTCTTTGTCTTTATAAGAAACCGACTATAATTAATATAAATAGAAAGAGTCGCAGCCTTGACTGTTGTTGACATCAAACTCGCACTGTGTGTAGCTTTCGTACAGTGCCTCGACTACTAAGCAAATTATTTTAAAAAACATTCTTTAGCCGTAGGGGAACTAAACTAATAGTGATGACGTGTATATTATTTATATACCGGAATATGGAGAAAGCGATTTGATGTCACCGTCACTCGCGTTAGTCTCGTATGCTGCCCTGCATCTTAACAGTAAATTTGCGGTTAACCGATCCTGATTAAATAGGTCCGGTCCTGATCTGAGGACCGGTTAACCGTTAACAACCTTACTTTTTGTCACCACATATTTTGAAAAGTAATTCTGTGAGAGCCATACATTATGTTTAAAACTAAAATTTCAAGTAAATGTTTGTATTTTGTGTAATTTCATCACTAAAAGAGAAATATTTATGCCTTTGATTTCTTTTTAATAACATTGTTATGCTGCTTTTTATGCAATTAATATGTACATCAAAGGAGTCTGAAAAAAGTGTGTTTTTTTAAAAATAATCAAACATTTGTCTGAGAGCCAGATGCAGCCATCAATAGAGCCACATCTGGCTCGTGAGTCATGGTTTCCCGACCCCTGGGTTAACCGTTTAAAAGAAGACCGCTAACCTGTTTGCAGTAACGAGGTATTTTTCCTGAAGTTGTCAAAACCAACAAGAAATTTAACAAATTTAGCAAAACTTGCCCCATGTCTTCTGGTAGTGACATCAATGGTGCTTTGATTTCACCACTGTTAGTGTTCTGATCTCTTGCGCATTACACGACAACTCATGAAATTGATTCACAAAAATACTTTGTGAGCTAAGCAAATGAGGAATGAACAGTGATAATAAGTCATGGTGTATGAATACATATAATAAAAGGGGCTATTATATTATTTTTGAATCATCAACTCACGGGATTATATTTAAGTGGAAATTTAATGGTCGTTGTTAATGGTTATATAATGATTTGACACACAAAAATGAACTCCAGGTAATAATCTAATAAGGACAAATTGAAGTGATGGTTAACTGATCCAGATTGAACAGAACCATCCTTTTATTTGGACCGGTTAACCCATTAACCAGTTAACAACCATATAATTTAATGCAGATATCAAATTTCAATGATTGTTTGATAAAAAATAGTAGTAAAAAAGAATATACATGTATGTAAAAAAAGAAATGATTCTAGTGCTACTGAGCCAAAATAAACCATTGAATTGTAAATTATGGTAGTGACAAAATTGAGTTTGCTTAATATTGACCAACATTATTGCATACATCGGCTGTCCACTAGGTGGAGTCTACAATATCAATGCATAAATGTGTTTCCAAAAAATATAGAAGGTTGCTGATGCTTTTTATGAAACGGAAGATTTCACAAAATACCGGAAGTTTTTGACAAACTTCGCTTAAAGAATTTATATTACTGGTGTGAAAAATGTGGGGAGAGGGGGTGGATAATATAACTCACCATCATGTTCAAATATCATTCAAATCAAAAATAGGATGCCAAGGGTATAATGATCCAACAAAAGATTTTTTTAAAATCTTACTTTAACTATTTTTTTCTTCCTAGAATTAATTTCATTTGCTACTACTGAAACATTTTCATTTCCTTGTCGTCAATAAATGTGGTCATATTGTTATTTCAGGTTGATGTTGATGAAGAGACACTCTCACCAGAAGAACAAAAAGAAAGAAAAATTATGAAGTTGCTTTTGAAGATTAAGAATGGCACACCACCCATGAGAAAGGTATTGATCTTAAGTTGTAAGATAACTAATGTTTCAGTCATACATAGCAATTTAGTTTATTTATGACTGCTTTTTATATTTCCTTTTAAAAACTATTGGCTTGCTCGCTCAACAAAGTTATTCTTATTTTGTTTTTTCTTTGACAGGCTGCATTGCGTCAGATTACAGATAAAGCTCGTGAGTTTGGTGCTGGTCCATTATTCAATCAAATTCTGCCATTACTCATGTCTCCTACTTTGGAAGATCAAGAACGCCATCTTTTGGTCAAAGTTATTGATAGGATCCTTTACAAATTGGACGACTTAGTGCGCCCATATGTGCATAAAATTCTTGTGGTTATTGAACCACTTCTCATTGATGAAGACTACTATGCTAGAGTGGAAGGTAGAGAGATTATCTCCAATTTGGCTAAGGTGAGATTTTTTTCCCCATTATATCAAGTATAAATTGGATTGAAATGACATTTTAACACATTGTTGCATAATTTTTTAAAGAGAAGTTCTTTATTTTTAAAATGAAAGACAAATACCATGTCAGAGGTTCAGAAAATGTTACAAGTTTTAAAGTTTACATTTTTTAAAATTTATCTATTTATTATGAAACAGGCTGCAGGTCTAGCCACAATGATAGCAACAATGCGTCCAGATATTGACAACATGGATGAATATGTGAGAAACACAACTGCACGTGCGTTTGCTGTTGTGGCATCGGCCTTGGGCATTCCCTCTCTGCTTCCCTTCTTGAAGGCTGTGTGCAAAAGCAAGAAATCATGGCAGGCTCGACACACTGGAATAAAAATTGTGCAGCAGATTTCTATTCTCATGGGCTGTGCTATCCTCCCCCACCTTAAGAGTTTAGTGGAGATCATAGAGCATGGTAAGAAAATTATTTTAAATATATCACCATTCACTAATCAGTTTAAAATGGTATCACATTTAAATTATGTTTGTTTCAGCTCTTATGATTCAACTTATAATCTTAAAAGATATAGTTTTTGAAGGCTTGGTTGATTGGTTCAATAAATTCTCTTATTGATTTAGCAATAGTACTGTTCCTATTGTCAGAAGAATTTGGACTAAATTTTTTTTCCAAAAAATAAAGTGTAGATTTGCAGCTTTTCATTTGAATATTAATTCTGAAATAGGCATTCATGAGACATGAAATAAGTAATAATTATAGTAATTATTTTAGATATTTGATTAAACAGATTTATGTTAACTTGAAAATTTACCAATAAAACCCACTTAACTTGACCACGGTTAACTCGCCAACCCTATTAAGTTGACGTTTTTTTATTAGAACCGTCAAATTCTCTCTTTGTCTTAGCATTTTCTCATCGGTTATGTCTGTGGCCGAAACCTATTATCTCGAGCACAAAAGAGGGCCAAATTTGCAACTTAACGTTGGTTATCTCGATCCCCGTCTGTTCGTCTAGCGACGCACTCTCGCATTTTTAGTAAAAAATAATTTAATAACGGTACATTCGATCGATCTGAAATTTTGATACAATGCATTGTCATCCAAGATCTATCTGTGGTAAAATTTTGAGCTCTCTAGGACCATCAGAAGTGGTTTAATTTTACATTGGCAGATTTGAAAAATTGTGGACAGACAATGCCACAGGAACGAAAGCGAGTTAATAAAACGTGGTTAATAACATTGAAATCTCGCTTTCCTCGAGACTTCCGGCTATTGTGTGATTCTACAAGATTTCAATAAAAATTACTGGAAGTTTTTATCATGTTTCACTTTGATCGGTGTGTGAATTAGTTTGACGCTTCTCTATCGAGTATATATTCACCTGAGGTGCTTGAAAATCGCGTTATCTGTCTTTAATTGTCCTTATTTTGCAGTGCATGTTATAGTATTATTAAACTTAATTCATTTCCTGATGCATTAATCATTTTATTTTCTAAGATAAACGAATATGTTTAGAAAAGAAAATAAAGGTTTGTATCGAGAATCCACGGTGGTTTTTATTTTATATTGGTAAATTTCTGCTGTTGGTTGGTGCACATATGCCTTTTGTTGTTAGCAAACATGTATGTACATTTTTATAGCATGCCGATCGCTTCATCAAACAAATAACGGCAACGCTGTTGTGTAAAAAAAAACTCCAAAAACACGTGCATGTACATTTTCATTTATTAACGCTAGTGATGGGACGATACCAAAATCAGAGGGTGCTTACTGTAAACAAGGCTCCCCAGATTTTAGGATATATGACAGACTACAGACAGTTTACCCACCCACACTCTCCCACACCATTGTTGTTGGTTAGTCTGATTAGCATCAAGTTACCGAAGGAATTCTCAGTCCACTGAGGGGACGGACCCAAGGAAGATGGTTTGGTAGAGAATGGTTCGTGGACAATGAGGGGATGTGTAGGTTACACAGGGTGGGTTATTTATTAGTGTAGCTTGTACATGTAAGGAAAGTCACGCAAGTGCCCTCCAAGGCACAGTATCGCTCAATCTGGGAATCACTGCTGTGAATGATACTAACTCAGGAGAAACAGTGTAACAAACATCAAGCCCCATTTTAAAAAAACACTTAATGTTAACTAGGAGCGCGCAAGAGATGTGACACGATGTCACCAACGGACCCGCCGTGGCGGGGCAGGAGTAGCTGAATTCGTTATGTACTAGGGGAAAAAAACAGAGCTAGTGCAACAAAGGGTTATATTTAAATGGTCCTTAAAAACAAACGCGGTCTTAACTAACTTAGGAAAGAGTGAAGAAATATTAGGGTCCCGATGTTCCGATACGATTCCGATTAATTGTCCCATCACTAATTAACGCTTGTGGTCCAAGGTTAGGTCTCCAACTTTTGATCAACAAGTTCTCAAAGGCATGCAAGGATTTTGGTCTAACGATAAGCCTCAAAAAGACCAACATTATGAGACAAGGAACAGACTGCTTCCCAGCAATTTCCATTGAGGGAAACACCTTGGATGTCGTCGAGGATTTTACCTACCTTGGCAGTAACATCACAAGCACACCCTCCCTGGAAAAGGAAATTGAAACCAGAATCGGCAAGGCTGCATCATTAATGGCTAGGCTGAATCAAAGAGTGTGGAAGAATGCACAGCTTACTGATAGGACGAAAATCACTGTGTACCAGGCCTGCGTGCTCAGCACACTCCTCTATGGCAGCGAGTGCTGGACGACCTATGCCAAACAAACAAAGCAACTCAACAGCTTCCACTTACGATGCTTGCGCAGGATTCTGCACATCAAGTGGCAGGATAAGATCACGAATGTCGAGGTACTCAGAAGGAGTCATATGCTGAGCATGCACTCAATCCTGAGTGAGAGGCGCCTGCGGTGGTTGGGACATGTCCGCAGGATGAACCCGGAGCGCATTCCAAGAGCCTTGCTTTACGGCGAGCTGGCAACTGGTATGCGGAAGAGAGGACGCCCCTGCTTGCGCTTCAAGGATGTCTGCAAGAAAGACATGACTCGTGCAGATCGACCATAAAATGCGGGAGACCATTGCTGTGGAGTGCACCTCCTGGCAGGCAAAATTGCACGAGGGCATTCAAGTCGCAGAAGCTTCCCTTACAGCCAGGAGCGAGGAGAAAAGGGCCAGGAGAAAGGGGAAGGGGGGTAGAGGAGTAGGAGAAAACACCATCATCCCATGAGGATGGACGGATGCCATAGAGATAGACTAATTAACGCACATCATGTACATAAAGAACTTTCAAGCACATGTTAATATTTTTCCGCCATATTGGTTTTCGTTTATCTCAATCATTGGTTATCTCGATGCCTTTTGGCAAATCCCTAGGCCGTCGACTTAACCGGGTTCTACTGTAATAAACAAAATCTATTCATTATTATACTATATGTGTATCATGTCATGTTTGTCTATTAGTGTAAACATTTTGCCTTTACTCATTGATTGATCTTGAATAACATGTTTAAAAAATTTCAGGTCTGGTAGATGAGCAACAGAAAGTGCGAACCATCACTGCATTGGCTTTGGCAGCTTTGGCAGAGGCTGCAACACCTTATGGCATTGAGTCCTTTGACAGTGTCCTGAAACCACTTTGGAAAGGTATTCGTCAGCACAGAGGCAAAGTAAGTACCTATGTTGTCGTTTTTGTGTTCATAATTTGTTAACCCATTTACCATATATTGAGCAAAATAACAATGCTCAGAATCCATTCATAATTTATTGCATGCAATCTATTTGTTTTTATTTCATGATGCCATCAAAATTCAGGAATGATCATGACTTGAAATTTTCTTATTACCTTCATTGTAGATTGTAGTATTTTATATTTATCTCTTGATTTCAGGGTCTTGCAGCTTTCTTAAAAGCCATTGGTTACTTGATTCCCCTCATGGACGCTGAGTATGCCAACTACTACACCAGAGAAGTCATGTTGATTCTTATTAGAGAGTTTCCATCTCCTGATGAGGAAATGAAAAAAATTGTTTTAAAGGTGAAATTTCAAACAGAATTTATTCTCTGGTGATAAAGCTAACATTACTTTTTAAAGATCTGTATACTATGAATATAAAAAAGGACTCTTGAATATTGTTTTCTATAAAAGATTAACTATGATTTTTTTAAATATAATTGTTCATGTGTTTAAAAGATAAAATTCTTTTTTTAATCCAAGTAAATTTTTAAATAGTTTGTTTATTTTTATTTATACATGATTACATGTATTATTCAAAACTAAATTTTACAATTAGAAAAATTAAATAGCAAGACAGCTAATGTATTTATAGCACACAAAAAACTATTATCATTTAGATTTGTCAAGAGGGTTGTAGCATCCAATATTTTAGTGTTATAGCATTTTTCTTTTTAAAAGTTTTTACACGAAGAATGTATATTTTGTTTTTATGTCTTTATTATTCTATTAAATCTGTTTGTGTCTTATGATGAATTTCCAATCCTGTGTTAAAAAACATTTTCCTCCAGACATTTTTAAAACATGTAACTAAGTTATGGTAAATGCTTTTTAATATATATGTAATTTTACTGTTTCAATCAAACATTTTTTATACCTCTCATTTGTTTCAACAAAAAAAATTAATTAAAAGAAATAATTCTTTTTTAATTTCAAATAAATGGAAATTTCTTTTATTTAAGTAGAAAGCCACTATTTGTCTTTCTGAGAACTCCAACTCTAGTTAATATTTGGTCATTTACATTTTGCGGAAAATTTGAAGAACTCAATACTCACTCTTGAATATTAGAATTTAGATCAAGCAAAGGAAGCTTTTTAATCTTAAGATGTTGATCAAATGAACCCTTCATATGGTATGGTTAATTTTTGTGTAAAGGGGCCATCTACAAATGACGTCATGCACCTGGGGTCACACTTTAGTGACGAGGGGAGTGAGGGGGGTTGAAGAAATGTGATGTCACATCAAAAGGGTTACTTAAAATAAATCTTCCACTGAAATATTTGGTCACTTACAATTTATTTAATGCATTTTTAAAAAAAAATCAGTGCTTCTCAAATTGCCGGTCGGCGTAAGTTATCAAGAAATGAAAATTAAATCTAATCATAATCCTTAAGTTTGAGAACCCATGATAATATATGAAATTGTTACCCTGCGTCATTTGATGTTGACATCAAAGCATTTTTGATGTCACCGCCGCTCCGTTTGGCTCTCTCACGGCAATAGTCGGCGAACTTTTTTGCCCATTACCCCAAAATATACATGTTTATGTGTGCGTTACCTCCCCAGACTCGAGGTCCTGCTCACATGACTCGGGGATTTGGGGAAGTGTCGTTAGCCCACCCACCAACCCCCACCCCCCCAAAAAATGCCACTGGTGAGTTTTACAAGCATGACAAGTATCTAAAAATGATCTGAATAGGATTATGTATAGATATTTTAAGTCAAAACGACACGGGATATCCATTTTTTGAATCTATTTGATACAATTATAAACGTTTTATGTTTGATATAATTGTTCAATTGGTTTTTGGTCAAACGCCAAGAGTTCCCTTTTTACCCCAAATGACATAATTTACCGCTGTTCACAGACCCCTCGGTTAAACCGCCCTATATCAGTAGCCATGTATTTTTCATTAGTTTATCAATTCCGCTAGAGAATGCAACAATTTAAACACGCCTCGTCCATGCAACCAAAACCGAAAATTAAAAAAATATTACAAAACACAAAAAAAACTTGTGAGCTTCGGAGTAAAAAGTTACGATAATATTGGATATTTTATTAATGTCATAGTATTTTTCAGTCTTCAACTTGCAGTATTACTGTATTTTGCGACGCACAAGATGACACCCTACTTTCCTGCACAAATGTGGGGTGCGTACAGTACTCGCCATATTCTTCTTCCAGCGCATACCAAATAATTTTTTTGAAAACGTGAGATTCGATATCAATGTGGTAATTTTAGATCAAAGTCCTTTGATGTGCATATACTTAGCAGGAAAACTGTCATTATAAGATCGAAATCAATTTGAGGAATCATCCTGTATCTATATATTCTAGGTCTATCAACAATAAAATGATCCTTGTAATATCAATAGTCACATTCGCGAGCTTAATCGCGAAGGATAATCACATCAAATGGTTTTTGACATTACCGCTGCATTGTTCGTTAGCTGTCTTGCTATGCCTTGGCAACCAAACAAATTTTAAACAATTTATTTATTCAAAACAAGCCGAATGTCAAAGCTTTGTGACGTATTATTGTAACTTATTGTGACCGGGTGGGAGGGGGTGAAAAATCGGTCAAAATTGCGTGACATCATTTATGGACGGCCCCAAATTTTGTCAGATGAACTTTTAATATTTTTAAAGGCTGATTGGTAAGGACATATTTTTGCTGTAATTCATTTAAAAGTTGTGAGATTGTGAGAGGTTATTCAAAGCATTTGACCACAATCAAGGTAAATGTGACTGGGTGTTATTCCTCTTTGCAAGTGACTTTATTATTTTTTTTTGAAATTGTTATTATTTTTGGGGTTTTCTTTATCTTTACAATGGTTTTGAGTTTCTTAACTAAGCATTAAATAAAAATGGAGGAATACGTATTAAACATTATCAATTTATTTTTGTCTAGGTTGTCAAGCAATGTTGTGCTACAGATGGTGTGGAATCACAGTACATCAAAGATGAGATTTTACCACCTTTTTTCAAAAACTTTTGGAATCAACGAATGGCATTGGACAGGCGTAACTACAGACAAGTAATAATTTTTATATTTATCTTTTTAAAAATATAATATTGAACAGAAAATCATTGAAAGAGTAAAAATTTACTAACTTTAAACTTTTATCTTAGCTTGTAGACACTACAGTGGAAATAGCAAACAAAGTTGGAGCTGCAGAAATCATTGGGAGAGTCGTTGACGATCTTAAAGATGAAGCTGAGCAATATCGTAAAATGGTTATGGAAACCATTGAGAAAATAATGTCAAATCTTGGATCAAGTGATATTGATTCTCGTCTTGAAGAACAACTCATTGATGGTATTCTGTATGCTTTCCAAGAACAGACCACTGAGGTTAGAGTTTTTTTAAACTTCCTTTTTTTATTTTTTTGTTTTGTTTTTTTAATTGCTTTTATTTTAAGGTTTAATCATTTTTTAATTAAAATTTAATGAAAGCTTTACCTTGATGCTGATAAAGATGCATTGTATTTTAAAAATTATAAAAGATTTAACATTGGACTTTTTTTTTAAATTGAAAAATTTTATTTTATTGCTCCATTACACAGGATGTGGTTATGCTAAATGGATTTGGTACTGTTGTAAATGCCCTAAGTAAGCGTGTGAAACCATACCTGCCTCAGATGTGTGGTACCATCCTGTGGCGTCTGAATAATAAATCAGCTAAAGTGAGACAGCAAGCTGCTGACCTTATCTCACGCATAGCTATAGTTATGAAGACTTGTCAAGAGGTAAACTTTAAACCTAGCATGTAACATTAAAATCTTTTATTAATTGATGTAATGTATAATTTTAAAAAAAAATTATATTGGTTATGGTGATTCATAAATTTCAAGGTATTAAAATGAACCAAAAGATTTTTAGGTTGAAATTAAAATTAATATATAATCATATATTCTCTCTCCTCTCCTTAATTATTTATTATAACAATATTATTTGATGATATAAATGCTTTTATTAAATATTTTATTGAATATTGTAGCTTTGAATGATATAAAATACACACTCTAATTAATTTTTTAGGAAAAACTGATGGGTCATCTTGGGATTGTTTTGTATGAGTATCTTGGAGAAGAGTACCCAGAAGTGTTGGGCTCCATTCTTGGGGCACTTAAGGCCATTGTTAATGTGATTGGAATGACTAAAATGACTCCCTCAATTAAGGACTTGCTACCCAAGCTTGCTCCCATTTTGAAAAACAGGTAAAATATTTGCCCTAGAAGTTCAACAAATTAAAGTATTGCTTCAGCACTCAGAAATCTATAAATTTTTAATGCCATAAGGCTGATTTTTTTACTTTACAAGAATTTTTAAAAAATATTTGTTAAATACAAAAGTGAAATTTGATATTATAAATGCAAATAAATCTGAATAACAAATATATTTTGTTTTAAATTTAATAAATGAATTTCTGCATTATGAAAAATGTGTTTTTTTAAAATGTGCAGAAAGGGAAATAATCTGTAGATATTGAATTTTTTATTAATTTGAGGGCAACAAATTTTAAAAAATTTAAAATAGTATATATTTTTTTAATGCTATTTAATTGTGAAAAACAATTTTTCTTTCATACAAAGACATGAGAAAGTACAAGAGAACTGCATTGACTTAGTTGGACGTATAGCTGATAAAGGTCCAGAATTTGTGTCAGCTAGAGAATGGATGAGAATTTGTTTTGAACTATTGGAGCTTTTGAAGGCACATAAAAAAGCAATCTGCAGAGCTGCAGTCAACACATTTGGCTATATTGCTAAAGCTATTGGGTACGTTTTACTTCTCTAGTAAGCTGATTATTAAGGAAACTGAAATGGCCATTTTATTAATATGGCATTGTCATTGTTTGAGTTTCATTTTAATCCTAGTTTCAACTGAAAGCGATTTGACCTTGTTGAAAATCGTTTCATCACTTTCAGGTGACTGATAATTCAATATGCATTATTTATCAACACCCTTTTTTAATCCATAAAAGAATCTATCCTTACCTTTATGAAACAAGTAATAATTCTTTTTATTTTTAAACTATTCTACAGCCCTCATGATGTGTTAGCAACCCTGCTGAATAACCTCAAAGTTCAGGAGCGCCAGAACCGTGTCTGTACAACAGTAGCCATTGCTATTGTGGCAGAAAATTGCTCACCCTTCACAGTTTTACCAGCCTTGATGAATGAGTACAGAGTTCCTGAGCTTAATGTACAGAATGGAGTTCTCAAGTCATTATCTTTTATGTTTGAATACATTGGTGAAATGGGTAAAGACTATATTTATCCAGTTACAACATTGTTGGAAGATGCTCTTATGGACAGGTAATAATTAGCTCTTTTTTAATGTCATCTAGTCCAAGTCATTTTATTTGATGATTTAAATAATGTTCCAACAAAAGCACTGTGTTCAAGTCTAGCAAGTTTAAATCTGGTTCACATGTTAGAGTCAAGTTTCTTTTTTTCTTAACCTGTGACTTAAGCAATTTCTCATAAGAATTCCTAAATTTAACGATTTGCTTAAGGCAGTACTTAAATTATTGTAATTACACATAATACTGCTTATTTGTTATTACTAAAATATACTTATATCTCTGATAGAGTAAAAAGATCCCTATACTCTGGCTAAAAAATGTCATAGCAGGTTGCTAAAAGAAATGCTCAGTATTCAATAGCCCATAGCAGTTATGAACTAAAACTATTCCCCTTACAGAATTGTAAGGGTTTTTTTTTGTTTTTTTTTGTTTTTTTGTTTTCCCATGACCGCGTGATCGGAAGTGGTTCTGTTTCCATTAGAACTTTCTCTGGGCTTGGTAGACCTGGTGGCGCCCATCTCCTCTCCAAGTCAGCGTTGGATTTTTTAGCAATAGTCATTAACCCTACCAGATCGAGTTACTGAATGTTAGGTAATAGATTTAATTCCTATATACCAAGTTAGAAGAATTCTAGGTATTTGGGATATCACTTGAATAAGTTCTAAAAATAACAGCCAATCATTGTTAAATCTCGCATTTGCTGCAAGATTAGTGTTTACAAATGGTATTTTCCTCGTATAAAACAGTGAGTTGTGATTACAGTTTATTTTTATAGAAAATAACCATGAAAAGATCGGCGAATAAACCGAGCACTTCCACCGGAAAAAGAGCAAGTATGATACCCACCAAAAATAGACTTGCTATAAAGCAATACATCAAAGACAAGCCTACAAAATGGGGAATAAAATTGTTTCTTCTTTGCGAAAGTCAGACAGGCTACATAGTTAACACTGAGATCTATACTGGGGCAGCACCAATATTTGCAACAGTGCTGGGTGCTGTGGGAAACACTGTGGCTCGTCTTTTGACATCATGTGAGAAGGAAAAGAAAGCACATATTATCGTTATGGATCGGTACTACAACTCGGTGACATTAGCAAGGTACATGCTGAATGAGCTGCAAACAGGACTTGTTGGTACTCTCCAACAAAATAGAAATTTTTTTCCACTGTCCTTGAAGAAGGTGGACAAGCTTGCGAGAGGTGAAAGTCGCTATCGATGTCAGGGCAGCATAACCTGTATGGTAAGGCAGGATCGAAGGCCAATTACATTCATCTCAAACTTTCATGACCCAACACAAATAGGAGTAGCAAACAGAAGAAACAAAGTTGGAACACTTGTTAGAAGTTCCGATGCCACAGCTTGTCCAGGACTACAATCGCCACATGGGGGGTTGTGACAAAAATGATCAAATGACGCGCCTCCGTCGCTCACGCAGTCATTACCGGTGGCCCCATCGCCTTTTCATTAAATTTTTAATGTGGGCCTGCTACAATTCATTTGTTATCTATGTGTCTAAACTAGAAGCAGCTGACAAAAAGCCCATGTTTTGCGCTAGATATATCCAGAAACTTTGCATTGACCTAATTGGCAATTACCGCTCAACAGCCATTCGCCGAGGACAAATGGAACCATGCCCCCAACGCCACACACCAGGCAACCACTGGTCTGAAATTCCAGAAGCGAATGCTTCCAAACATGTCTGCACTGTCTGCATGGAAAAACACCTTCATTACAACAGAGCACACCTTGGTGTAGCATACAAGGACAACCCACACAAGAACGTCAGGTCCTCTATGTGCAAAAAGTACCTCTGTGTAAAGCATGGCTCAACCAGCTGGGAAGACTACCAATCCAAAACTCAATACTGGCGTTGTTAGATAGAAGCATTGTTCAACTAATTAAACAATTATTATCTTCTAAAATAAAAAATTTTTAATATAATTTTTAATTTGCTGAGCGGTAATTCTAAACTGCTGCGCGGTGTCGGTCGAAGACCTTCGAAGCCACGCGGCTGCGCAGCTCAGACGGAAAATTGGTGCAAAGTTGCACATCATCCATTTTGAAATAATTTTTTTACTAAATTTGATGCGCTGTATTTATAAACTGCTGCGCTGCGTCGGTTAGATATCTGTTTGGCCACGCAGCCGCTCAGCTTAAATGGAACATTGGATGGAAGTTAGGCCTATTTCCTACTATATCTAAAAGTTTGAGCTCATTCTGACCACTGGTTTTTATGATACTGGCAATTTTCTAACCCATGTATATTTTCTTTATTTTTGCTGGGGAGGCCAGGTATAGGGGCAAATTAGCTTGGGGAGCTCAGGTCTGGTAGGGTTAATCAACATTTTTATTGTGGCTTTGCGTGGGCTAGATCCCACAACCTCAAGCTTGTGAGGCAAGCGCTCTAGTGACTTCACTATCCAGTTATTTAGTTCATCATAATATTTTTGTAAGGAAAAGACCAATGCAAACAGCCCTTAATAAATTAGCTTGGATTCATAATTTTTTCCTATGACATTTTTATTTTTATTGTGGCTTTGCGTGGGCTAGATCCCACAACCTCAAGCTTGTGAGGCAAGCGCTCTAGTGACTTCACTATCCAGTTATTTAGTTCATCATAATATCTTTGTAAGGAAAAGACCAATGCAAACAGCCCTTAATAAATTAGCTTGGATTCATAATTTTTTCCTAAGACATTTTTTTTTAAATCTAAAGGACAAATTTAAGGACACAAAACTGAAACTAATTTATATAATTTATTTAGAAGTGACATTTTTACTTTGTGGTTTATTTTCTAACAGAGATCTAGTTCACCGCCAGACAGCCATGGCAGCCATTCAACACATGGCCCTAGGTGTTTGTGGGTTTAGCTGTGAGGATGCCCTAATACATCTTTTGAATTATGTCTGGCCAAACATCTTCGAAAATTCTCCTCATGTTGTTCAAGCTTTTATGGGAGCAGTTGAAGGTCTGAGAGTAGCTATTGGCCCTTCAAAAATATTTCAGTATGCAATGCAGGTAGTATTTTTTGTCCATATATCTTGAAAAGGACTTTGTCCTTTTTCAAATACTGTATAATAAATTTGAATTCGTTTATTGATTTATTATTTTTTTAAATTAATTAAGGGCTTTTGTGATGAAATATTGTATTTTGTTTTAGAAATTTTATACATACACAGATACAGTAGAGAGTCTATTGCAACTTTTTGGACTTAATTTCATTTGACCTTGTAGTTAAAACATTTAATTTTTAAATAATTTAGTTTATATTCATTCATCAACTTTTACAATTTTCTCCAGGGTTTGTTTCACCCAGCAAGAAAAGTGAGGGATGTTTATTGGAAAGTCTACAATACAGTTTACATAGGAGCCCAAGATGGACTCATTCCTTCCTATCCCCGAATACCCAACGATGCAAAGAACCAATATATTCGATATGAGTTGGATTATATTTTGTAGTGTGCTCAGTTTGTTTATACTTTATAGTTACATTCCTGATAATGGGTCAAAAATAGAATGTTGTGCTTTTCCATTCCAAAATTAAAGGACTAACAGAAGCTTAAATTTGAAACTGAACCGTTCACTAATAATAAAATAGCTATAGACCTCTTTTGAAGTTTTGATTCACTTTCATGAATGAGATTTTAACTTTAACATAAATAATATTTTTATATTATTTATTTGAAATTAAATTTAAAAATTTACTTTTAACTCATTATAGTATTTATTAAATGTAAACCTGTTAATCTGCCTTTCTCCCTGTGCTGTGTTACATGCAATTTGACTTAGGGAGAAATAAAAAATTTGAAACAGATTCATTTTTTCAACTCTAATTTTGTAAACTCTTTTTCTTGATTAAATTTAAGTGAAAATTACCTTAGGGCTAGGGAAAATTAAATTTTTTAGTAAGCTTAATTTTTTTGCCTTTATCCTTTGTATGAGATTTAGACAAATTATATATATACGAGTAACAAAGCCCGCCCAAGGACGTACTGCCACTGTTCGGTGGCATGTTGTAATTCCCCTCCAACAGCCGTCTCGATCGGCATTACATGTGCATCGCATCAAAAATAGTATTCATTATAGTTAAAATAAATAACTCGTAAAAACAGAGCTTTTTGTTATAAATCCCAACGAGCATAACTCAAAATAAAGTCTTGGAAGAAATACTGCACCGGAAATAACTCGCTTTGAACGTCCGCGTAAATGGCGTAAACGTGTTCAATATGATTGGCTGTAGGAGTCATATGTGTTTGAGGGACAAATCGCTATAGATGTCCGGACAGAAAGGACAGAAACTTACCTTTTATTATATAGGTTAACATTTTATAAAAAAAAATTTTAGAAATTTATATATATATATATATATAAAACAAAGTACTTTTATTTTACTATATTTATATATATACCAGCATCCTAGATTTTTTTTAGGGGTCTACCGATTTATTGGCCAGCCGATATATCGGCACCGATATCAGGGTATCAGCAATATCGTTTTTGGTGCATTTATAGGTCCCGATATTGGCGTCACTAATATTTCATGACAAGTGACATTTTGACCAAAAACAATTTCTGAGGAAAAAAAATTATCCTTCGGATTTAAAATCTGTAAAATTATATCTCCATAACTGCACAGAAGATTAAGATTATTATTTTAAACTTGGCTTTTAAAAAATATTGTGTATTTATAGTTTTTGCATTACTGTTGCTACTTTCAGTTTTGAAATAATGCATCCTTTTATTGTTGATATCTGCCATGTACAACACGTGATGAATCGAATTTTATTTAGAAATATTAAAAATTAATTTATAAATTTGTTTTTTATTATAAATGTAAGACTTAAAATCTGGTAGTTAGGTAAAAAATGTAACAAAATAAAAGAGCATATTTATTTTTATTTTCAAATGTATATTAGTGAAATCAATTCTATAAATAGCACCATGTGCTGTGGCTGCATACCTGACAACACTAATATTAGGGAATTTAGGGTTTGCCTCAAATTTGAGGATTTTGATACTATTGATACCCAATACAGAATTTAGTATTAGGGTCAGGATTAGAATGCTTATTAGGATACTTAGAGTTTGGATGCAATTGTGCAAAATCATCAAATATGACCACTGGTTTATGTCCTAACAAATACTCATATCGGCAAAAAAATATCCGTATCGGCTGTATCTGTCAAATTGCTTATCGGTAGACACCTAATTTTTTTACATTTTCATTGAGTTTACAAGCATTTATGCCTGACTTTCTATATATCTATATGAGTAAATGTAAATGTCACCTTTCTCATTTGTAGGCTTCTAATTTGTGGAAGCTTTTTTTTGTTGTATTGCTGTCATTTGCTTCTTAGCTTTTCAATTGGAGAAATACTTTTGATATTTTAAATGACCTAGATAATCTTTAGGTCATGAGGTTCTCAGCTAGAAGCATTCACTGTTTTTATAGATAGAAAGTCGTTGCATACATCAATTTGAAACATAGTTAATTAATATATCTTTTGTAAAATTTTTGTTTTGTTTATAATATTGAATTAAAGAATTTTTAAAAAAACAATAACTTTTTAGTTAGAAAAGCATTAATTTTTATGATTATATATGATGATAAGTTTCAGGTGAAATGCAAATAAAATGAATTTAAAAAAAACTTTTTTTTAAAAAAGATAAGGCCCAGCTGCAGCAAGGAATGTATAATCTCCCATGAAAAAGCAGAAAATAATTTTTAGTTACAAACTAAGTAGTCACACAGGGGGACTCAGAACTTATGTGTTAGTTGATGAATTTTATATCTCACATTAAATCCCACATTCAATCACAATAAATATCAATAAAACTTAGGGTTCTGAGTCCCCCCTGTGTGACTACTTAGTTTGTGACTAAAAAATTATTTTCTGCTTTTTTTTCATTCCAGATTATATAAAAAGTAATTTCAAATTAGTAATTTAGAAGAAAAAAATATGAAGTCATATCCCCTCAGCTACATCAAACCAAGAATGTGTCAATATAATGCGCACCACGCAACAATCTAAATCTAACATAAGCATTCACAAAGCGGGAAAACCCCATTAACTTTCACTCTAGATTACATTAAAAGTCATTTCAAATCAATAACTTTGAAATTAAACAAAACAATTGCTTTTTTTTAAAAAATGCTTCTAAAATTACGGGAGTCGAACGAAAAGAGATTTTTGAAAAATTCCTTCTTCAACATTGTTTTAAATATTATTAGCTATTGTTTCACGTTTGTTTCAATCTGATAGATGCTATGGTTGGCGAGAAATTGACAAAATACTGATATTTTTTCGGGTTTTTTGGATTTTCCAGGAAATCCAGTAAACCTTTTCGGTATTTTTTTTTGGCTGTTGCACATCTTTGGGACCACCTTAGCATATTTGCAAAAGACCCGAACCATCTATCTGGTATGGTTCAGGAGGAGTTGCATTGTCAAGCTTGACAGCCATTTCGAATCTATAAACCCAATTTTTCCAAGGGAAATTGCGTTAAAAATTAGTCTTTAATAAATGATTTATCTTTTCTTAAAAACTAGAAGTATACCCGCACTATCTAGCGGGAGTGTGCTGACCCTTTTCCCCAGTATTAGTTGCTGGTTAATACATTTAACCTCTGTTAATATGTTCGGTAGCGAAAGTTTATAATGTATAGTGTATATATAGCTTATGTAAACTTTTTTAAAGTGTAAGTTTATTTGACATAGGCCATCACTTTCCACATAAAATAAACTCACTACATCTATGGTTTTTAATTAAATGTCGAGTTATGAATTATATTTTTAAAAAATCGCAATTTCATTCACACATGTAAAATAATAATCCAATGCATCCTGAAAAAAATGAAATAAAATAATTTATACGCATATCTAATATATAAAGCTCTGTTGATGTTTGTTTGTTTGTATCCATTAAAAAGAGGCCACTGCTTCGTTGACATTTTTCCAAAAGATCTCTACCACTGTCGTCACTAAAAAAAGCTCATATATATTTACTGCACTGCATCGTAACACTATTGTAATTAATACAATATTTGCAACAGCGTCTATGAGATAAAGTGATAAAGGACATATGGCATTACCCCCCACCCTCCTCGAAAGGCAAAATCTACTTAACCTATAGCGCTAATAAATTAAATTATAAATGTTATATATGAAACGAACTTTCTAAAATACTTGAAATAAACTTAAAAAATCGTATTAAAAAGAATTCAAGAACATTTGCGCACCATATTTAGACAATTCCTATTTAAATATAATAAAAAGGCTAAGTTCTGTCCCGTCATCTATAGCGATTGGTCTCAAACACACATGACTCCTACAGCCAATCATATCAAGTTTACGCTGACGTTCAAAACGAGTTATTTTTGGTGCAGTATTTCTTCCAAGACTTTATTTTGAGTTATGCGCGTTGGGATTTATAGTCAAAAGCTCTGTTTTTACGAGTTATTTATTTTAACTATAATGAATACTATTTTTGACGTGATGCACATGTATGCCGGTCGAGACGGCTGTTGAAGGGGAGTTACAACATGCCACCGAACGGTGTCGAAACGTCCTTGGACAGGCTTGGTTGCTCGTAATAATGTATGGTTATAGAAATATTCTGGCTTAATATAAAGTCTGCTCATAACAACTGGACCAAAAATAACTCTACTGTTGTAATCTATTTATAAATGTTCTAACATGGAAATAATATTTGAATTGTTATATATTTGTGTCTACATTTACGATTTAAATTTACGGCTTTATGCAATTGGTAAAATTTCATAAGAGAAAGAAATTCTTTTTTTTGAGTCCCTTCCAAGCCCCCACAATAGATTTTGTTTCTAAAAAAATAAAGAAATTATATTCCACATTTTAAATAAAAACAAAAACAAATCAACTGTCTGTTAATAAAGGCATGTGAAACAATGACAATAATTGATTTTTAAAATGGCCTATGTTAATCCAATTACAAAGGAATGAACATAACATATTCAATTCGCAATACAAAATAATTAAGCGTTTTCAGGATCACTTTATTTATTTTAATCTACTTCTGTTAATAGGTCCGGTAGCCTAAGTTTAAATTGTAAAAGTGTAGGCTATAGCTTATGTAAAAGCCAAACCAAATATAAAAGATAAGTAATGTAAAATATCGCATGAAAAAGCAGAAAATAATGTTTTAGTCACAAACTAAGTAGTCAAACATGGGGACTCAGAACTCCAAGTTTTATTGATACTTATTGTGCTCGATTGTAGGATTTAATGTGATAATAGTGTATTACCCGTCAAAAATGACGGACGTTTTCAGCTGAAATCTATTTATTTTGACAAAATGTCAGGAGCAGAACCTCAACCTGTTCTCCACCTATGTCGACCTGACCAAGGCTTTTGACACAGTTGGCAGAGAGAGTCTGTGGAAGATAATGGCCAAGTACGGTTGCCCAAGGAAATTCATCGTCTTGGTGAGACAATTCCACGAGGGCATGCAGGCCAGAGTCCAGGACAGCGGAGAGTTTTCTGATCCTTTCACAGTCACAAACGGGGTCAAGCAGGGCTGCGTCCTGGCCCAACATATTTAGCCTCATGTTTTCCGCCATGCTGACAGAGGCCTTCAGAGACGAGGGTGTTGGTGTTAACCTGAGGTACCGCACAGATGGCAAACTGTTCAACCTTCGGAGGCTCCATGCAAAAACCAAGGTTATGACAGACATCATCAGAGACCTCCTGTTTGCTGATGACTGTGCCCTCAATGCTGCCTCAGAAGCCGACATGCAACGCAGCGTTAACCTGTTCTCCAGCGCCTGCACAAACTTTGGTCTGACGATCAACACCAAGAAGACTGATGTCCTCCATCAGCCTGCGCCTGGAAGGCCCTACGATGAGCCCAGCATCACTGTCATCGGCCAGAGACTCAACACAGTGCAACGGTTCTCATACCTAGGCAGCACACTGTCGCAAAATGTCACCATCGATGACGAAGTGAGCGTCAGAATTGCCAGAGCCAGCTCCACTTTTGGCAGGTTGTACCCAAATGTCTGGAACAGAAGAGGCATTACCATCCAGACCAAGCTGAAAGTGTACAGGGCGGTGATGCTCCCCACACTGCTATATGCGTGTGAAACATGGACTGTGTATCAGCGCCATGCTAGGAAGCTTAACCACTTTCATTCAACAAGCCTCAGGAAGATCCTCGGCATAAAGTGGCAGGATAAAATACCAGACACAGTGATACTGACCAAGGCAGGTCTCCCCAGCATATTCACACTCCTGATGCAGTCCCAGCTTCGTTGGGCAGGGCACGTGGTCCGAATGCCAGACGAGAGACTGCCAAAGAGACTCTTCTATGGCGAGCTCCAGCATGGCCAGCGGTCCCACGGTGGGCAAAAGAAACGCTACAAAGACACACTGAAAGCGTTTGCCATCAACCCAGAGACGTGGGAACTTGCTGCAATGGACCGTTCCACCTGGCGTTCTTCCATCCACGAAGGTGCCAAGTCATGCGATGCAAACAGGATCACCTCAGCAGAAAAGAAGAGGCAAGCCCGAAAGGCCCGTGCTGTCATCCCTCCTGGAGATGTCCCACTCGTCCCTTGTCCCTTCTGTTCCCGAACCTTCCGTGCTAGGATCGGCCTCATCAGCCATCTGCGCACGCACAATCAAAGCCAGTCCCAGCAACCCTCGGATGAATAGAGTGGTCTTCGTCGAATCGACGGACGAACAATATTTATTTTGAAAAAAATGCACTTTTTAGGGCGCCTTCGGCGCCCACCTTTTTCAAAAGCCCAACTAACTTGTCCTTGTTTGATAAATACAAAATATTAAACTTTCTGAATTGTACACAAAGTATTTTATAATAGGGGTTGTAGGGCGCCTACGGCGCCCCCTTTGGTTTTTGATTTTATAATTAATCATCATCAAATCCTCTTTTTACATTGATCACTTTTCCAAAATTAAAATATGAGCTAAAACAATGACGTCGTATAGTAATTTTTTACAGCGCATCTTTAATTTGCACACCTTTTGATGCACACCTTATATTAAATATAAGATCAAACAATGACGTCATATAAAACATTACATACATACAGACAACGGGAATTATGTATATTGATGATATAAAATTTGATCAACTAACACAAAAGTTCTGAGTCCCCATGTTTTGGGTTTGAGATTAACAGAGCGTGTGGTGTTTCTCGCCGTAAAATATTATATGACGTCAATTACCCAAGGGGCCGTCCATAAATGACGTCACGCACCTAGGGGGGGAGGGGGGTCACACTTTTGTGACAATGCGTGACGAGGGGGAGGTAGGGGGGTTGAAGAAATGTGACGTCACATGAAAAGGGTAACTTTAAATAAAACTTCCACTGTAATATTTGGTCGCTTACAATTTATTTAATATTTTTAAATATTTTTTTTAAACCATCAGTGCTTCTCAAAGTGCCAAAGAAATGCAATATCTGTAGGCCATCAAACGCCGGTTGGCGTAAGTTATCAAGAAATGAAAATGAAAGCTAATTATAATCCTTAAGTTTGAGAACCCATTTGAGAACGTATAAAAGCGTCGTTTGATGTTGACATCAAAGCATTTGTGATGTAACCGCAGCTCCGTTTGGTTCTCTTACGGTAGGAGTTGGCGAACATTTTTGTCCGTTACCCCAAAATATAAGTTTATGTGTGCGCCCCCCCCCCAGACTCGAAGTCCTGCCCACATGTCTCGGGCGGGGATTTGGGGGAGCGTCGTTAGCTTACACAAAACAACTTTTAGCTCAGTTTTTAAGGCATTAATTTTAAATATCACAGAAAGGAAACTTGATACAGTGAAGTCATGTGGATTAAGATTATTGTCACTCGTGTCAATATAAATGAAAGTAGGGTGGATTTAGGTGTCTTCGTATAGTACGTAGATAAGAAATCTACATAGTAGTCACATTTAAAAAATGCATTTTCTGGAAGGAACCGGTTCAATAGTGGGCATATGTACGAAGCGTACACGTACAAATTACGGTACACATGACGTATTTTAATATTTCTAGTGGATTGAAAATAAGGTGGGTTTTTGTTGTTGTTTTGTTGTGTTTTTTTTTGTTGGGGGGTCAAAGCTTTGTGACGTATTTTTGGAGGGGGGTCTAACTTTTTGTGACGGGGGTGGGGAGGTGGTGAAAAATCGGCCAAAATAGCATGACGTCATTTATGGACGGCCCCCAAACAATTATAAAATACTTTGTGTACATTTCAAGGAAGTTTAACATTTAGTATTTATCAAAACAAGGATAAGTTACATGGGCTTTTGAAAAAAGTGGTCGCGGTAGGCGCCCTACAACCCCTAGTATAATATATATATATATATATTAGATATATTTTTTTAAACTCTAGCTTGCATGGACATATTGCTTATTTTTAAACTTTTGACTCTGTAACAAAAAGTTGCTTTAAAAATATTTTGTTTTTAAACCATTTCCTATTAGAAATCACCCCAAAAATTGAACACTTATTACACATACATTTGTATTTATCTTTATTTAATATTATCTTTATCCTATTAACTTTAGAGCTTATGCAATTTTGAATTCTCATATAAAAATGCAATTATAATTTTTAAAATTGTTTAAATAAGACATTTGGCTGTACAATTTTTTTTATGATTCAGTGCTTTAATTCAAATGCATATGTGAAAAAATATTAAAAATGTGCTTGTTACTTTTATTTGTCAAGTAAAATCCAGAAATAGATAAAAACAAATTGGGTGTTTTTATTTTAAAACTAGCGTAGATGTCTATCACCCGTCAAAAATGATGGAAGTTTTCAAAATAAATACACATCAGATTAAAAAATAACGTAATACATAACTTTCATTTATTTCATTTATTTTTATTTGATTAATTTATTATCATACTAGCAAAATACCCGCGCTTAGCTGCGGTAAATTAGGATTTCAGTAAGCATTGAGAACCCGCGTAACACAAATTCAAAACACAAATTGATTTCAAAATGGATCATGATGGATATAATACATATATTAACTTCACCGTCTTGTCTGTCTGTCTGTTGTAGTCCCGCAGAAAAACAAAAACGAAAAGTTAAAAAATGACACACTTCCCGTGATCCTATCGAGCTGATAATTTATTTTTTTTCCGTGTGCTACCATTGCGAGAGGGTACTCAACAACCTCCCAAAGTTTCATGCTTCCACTTAAACGGGAAATAGGAGAATTAGTGATTTTCAGTTTTTATATAGCTCATATAAGAAAAAAAATACATTTCGGCCCCCGGCCCCCGTTATGTGATAATTTAAATAACTGTTCCACCTGTTACCATCGCGAAATGTTATCCAACAACTACCCAAAGTTTAATGCTTCTACCTTCTCGGGAAATAGGAGAATAAGGTAGTTTTAATTTATATAAAGCCAGAATAAGGGAAAAAACGTTTTTGGGCCCCCGGCCCCCATGAGTGTGAATTTCAAAAATCTTTTTCACCTGTTACCATTGCGGAAGTGTACTTAACAACTCTCCAAAGTTTCATGCTGCTACCAACACGAGAAATTGGAGAATTAGTGATGAGTCAGTTTTTTATATAAGAAGAAAACTACATTTTGGCCCCCGGCCCCCAGTAAGTGATAATTTAGATAGTTTTTTAACCTGTTACCATCGCAGAATGTTACTTAACAACTACTCAAAGTTTCATGCTACTTCCTACACAGGAATTAGGAGAATTAGTGATTTTCAGTTTTTATATAAGGAAAAAACTACATTTTGGCCCCTGGGCCCCAGTAAGTGAAATTTTGAATTTTTTTTCGCATGTTACCATCGCGGAAGTGTACTGAACAACTTCCCAAAGTTTCATGCTTCTACCTACTCGGAAAATAGGAGGATTAGTGATTTTCAAATGTTTATATAGCCAATGGAAGGGGAAAAAAGATTTTGGGCCCCCGGCCCCCATGAAGCTGAATGTATACATTCTTTTTCGCCATTTGTCGTCGAGAGAGGCTACTTGACAACTTCCCAAGGTTTCATGCTTCTACATACACGGGAAATTCGAGAATTAGTGATGAGTCAGTTTTAATATAAGAAAAGACTAAATTTTGGCCCCCGGCCCCCAGTAAGTGATAATTTAAATATTGTTTTTACCTGTTACCATCGTGAAAGTGTACTTAAAACTACTCGGGAAACAGGAGA